>JAWPHD010020279.1:0-32423 GCA_037043455.1 Cyrtodaria siliqua | reverse complement strand
TTACATCTCCAAAAGTACTTTACATAATGCATTGAAACTTCACACATGTATTTGGCATCTTGTATAGCCCATGTTTTCAGTATAACAAAATTATGGCCCTTTTATACTTAGAAATCTTGGTTAAAGCTTGTATGTAATTGATGGAAACCTTGTTTATCAATTGTAATTTCACCAAAGTCGAGCGTCTGCACCATTGGCGGTGCTCTTGTCAACAATCAAAATACATTTATCATGAAAGATTTCAGCACTAGATAAACTAGTCTTCATGAGACAAAATGAACGTTTTTAATTTTGGCATCTGTGTAAAGTATAATGTTATAATATAAATATGATAGACATCTGAAATAGTATGTGTAATGGATCACTAAATAGAATGGTGTTCATGATTAGAATATGAAGAATTGGGAAAATATCATAATTATGAACAAAAAGACAACTGATAATATAATAGCAATTGGATTGAAAGATTAGCGTCTGTTAAGGTAATTTCAGTTTTTAGCAATGTGCATTTACATTAGAAGAAAGGGTTTAATGGTATATTATTATTGAAATCTGATCAGTAGGTCATGAGAAGTGGAGCAGACCTATTCAAACCCTTTAGACGATGCTTCAGATAAAGTTCCATCAACTAAACTCTCATCAACTCTGTTTAATAATTAAAGAGGTGTTGCTTATTTTAAAAACAGACAGCGCACAAGGAGAAACATATAAAACTTTACACACAAACAGTAATATTCAAACTCAGTTTGTTTTATATTATTCTTATAATTAATATTAATTATTAAATAAATGAAAGTTATAAATGTAGAAAAACTAATGGGGCGCCGCAAGCTTTTAAAACATCAAGATTGCCGTTTATCCCTTTAATAAACTTTAACATCAATCAATCAGTGACGATACTGATTTGGAACCAGCTGTATTCATATGCTGAGAATAGATTTATAGACTGTATCCCTGACATTTACTGTAACATCTAATTCTTGTAGTAAAAACCAGTTAGAACCAGTTCTACACGCATGTGCAGATCGATCATAATTTGTAGACTGTATCCCTAAAATTGAGTAGTAGAAGACATAAAATGCCTTTATACCAATTTGATTGCGTTCCGGTATTCTTACTAAAATACAGTTGTTTTATGAACAGTAAAATGACATTGATACACAGTCCAACACTCATAGCAGCTTTCTGAGTCCAGGATAAATATAGCTGGAGCCTCAAAACTATATACCACTCTTCAACCCTTAGAAGTATGGCTTTCATATTTGATATGTAGCTTCTCAGTTTGACCTTGGACCAAGGTCAAGGTCATAATTAGAAAAACTATTATCTTTTGGTTAACTCTTCAACCCTTTGAGGTATGGCTTTCATATTTGGTATGTAGCTTATCTAGGGGGATGTCTTTCAAATCAACACCCTCCCACCTGTCAGTTTGACTTTGGGCCAAGGTCAAGGTCATACTTAAAAAAGATTTGAACCTTTTGGTTAACTCTTCAACCCTTTGAGGTATGGCTTTCATGTTTTGTATGTAGCTTATCTAGCAGTCTTTGAATTAAATTGTTTGTGTCACTAGCCTGAATTCTTATATACTCAATGAAAACCCGTACATTTTACTTTAGCCTGACTATATAAATTAAAAAAAAATCACTAGCCCGAATGACCGTTTACTAGCCCCGGGCTTCTAGTGGTTTAATTCGAAGACTGATCTAGTGGGAGGTCTTTCCAGTCAACACGCTCCCATGTGTCAGATTGACCTTGGGCCAAGGTCAATGTCATACACTTTGAAAAACTTTAACCTTTTGGTTAATTTTTTTTCAAACTCCATAGAATTTAATTTTATTACATTTATGGATTTTTTTTTTCCCCAGATGAAGCTGCAATAAGCCTTCACACCCACACACCATTCTCTACTCCAACTTCTCTATGCCCCTGTTTTTGACTTTGCCCCATCTCTGTTGTCTTCTGACAACTCTTGTTAAATGGTGTAACTAAGTCAACTTAATAATAATATACAGTCTATAAAATTAAGTAAGTAAGATAGATTTTTGGTGACATATGCGCTGTGTGCCTAGTGTGTCACTGATACGGTTGGATCTCATTTTGAGTCTGTCTTTGATTATAAGTCAAATTGAATTGAATTGAATGTTGTTTAACGGCTCATCAACACAGTATAGGTTATTTAGAGCCGCCCCAGAGAGAGGGGAAGGATACATAGGAATCCGGGAACCTGCCACACTCTTATTATCGAATAGATTCCTATGGTTCTTTAACGTGCTCAGAGGATAGACCGATACACGGGACCGCCCGGTTTACGTCCCCATCCGACGGACGAGGCTAAGGGAAAGTGTCTTGCCCAAGAACACACCGACGGAACTCAGTGGCACCACGGAGGATTGAACCCGGGGCCTCCGGTAACAAATCCGCCGCGCTACTGACTACGTCACGCCAAACTGTCGATTATAAGTCGAATTATGTTAGCAAGTGAGATCTCAAGGTGGACATCAGTTTAACAAGCACCATTTTATTAAAGATCATCAAGTCTGTACAATGTTTTTCATTTGACCTTGACTTCGCAAGTTTTATAGGTTTAAATAGTGTTGTATAATATATGCATTTATTTTTTTCATCGGATCAAAATTAATAGTGACCTTAAAGGTATAAATTTGTTTAAAAAAACAGGTGTCCGTCATTTACAGTAGTAATTAACGACTAGTTAACACGGTTTTGACAGGGGGTGTTTTGGGACAAATTGGATACAGGACCCAGGGCTACCAGTTGTCAGCAACTTTAATGCGATTATGCATTGAAAAATGGCCCCGAATAAATCAACCATGTAACCTTTGGTAACTTGGTCATTAATTACAGTTTGGATGTTTTTCTTGAAACAGTTGTCTGCAGTCCAAGATTTGTGTTTTGAAATGATACCAGTAATTAATAGCGATTTAATTATTAGCTCTACTGATCAGAGATCAGCAGAGCTTATGCCGTGGTGCGGCGTCCGTCCGTCCGTCTGTCCGTCCGTCTGTCCGTTAACTTTTACTTGTAGCGACTACTCCTCTGAAACTACTGGATGGATATTCATAAAACTTTACAAAAATGTTGCCCATGAAGTCTAGTTGATCCTAGCAAAAATTCATGTTGATGTGAAATCCAAGATGGCCGCCAAAGCTAAAAATAGATTTTTTAAATACAAGTTTGTAGCGACTACTTCTTGAAAACTATAAGTGATATTGATATGGGACTTTTTCTAAAATAATCAGCATGACATGATGTTGGTCCTTGTCGAAAATCGTTTTGATTTGACGATAAACATGGCTGCCAGTGGCCATCTTTGTTTACATAGAGTTATATAATGAAAACTTGTAGCGACTACTCCTCTGAAACTACTTGACGGATTTTCATGAAACTTCACAGGAATGTTGCTCTTGATGTCTAAATGATCCTAGCAAAATTTCAGGTCTGCCGGAAATTCAAGATGGCCGCCACGGCTAAAAATAAATTTTCAAAATACAAGTTTGTAGCGACTACTTCTTGAAAACTATAAGTGATATTGATATGGGACTTTTTCTAAAATGATCAGCATGACATGATGTTGGTCCTTATCAAAAATTGTTTTGATTCGACGTTAAACGTGGCTGCCAGCGGCCATCTTTGTTTACATAGAGTCATATAGTAAAAACTTGTAGCGACTACTCCTCTAAAACTACTTGGCGGATTTTCATGAAACTTTACAGGAATGTTGCTCTTAATGTCTAATTGATCCTAGTAAAATTTCAGATCGGCCAGAAATTCAAGATGGCTGCCACAGTTAAAAATAGATTTTTAAAAAATAAGTTTGTAGCGACTACTTCTTAAAAACTATAAGTGATATTGATATGGACTTTTTCTAAAATGATCAGCATGACATGATGGTTATCCGAGTCGAACATTATTTTGATTCGACATTAAACATGGCTGCCAGTGGCCATCTTTGTTTACATAGAGTTATATAATGAAAACTTGTAGCGACTACATCTCTGAAACTACTTGACGGATTTTCATGAAACTTCACAAAAATGTTGCTCTTGATGTCTAATTGATCCTAGCAAAATTTCAGGTTGGCCGGAAATTCAAGATGGCCGCCATGGCTAAAAATAGATTTTCAAAATACAAGTTTGTAGCGACTACTTCTTGAAAACTATAAGTGATATTGATATGGGACTTTTTCTAAAATGATCAGCATGACATGATGTTGGTCCTTATTAAAAATCGTTTTGATTCGACGTTAAACGTGGCTGCCAGCGGCCATCTTTGTTTACATAGAGTTATATGATGAAAACTTGTAGCGACTACTCCTCTGAAACTACTTGACGGATTTTCATGAAACTTCACAAAAATGTTGCTCTTGATGTCTAATTGATCCTAGCAAAATTTCAGGTCGGCCGGAAATTCAAGATGGCCGCCATGGCTAAAAATAGATTTTCAAAATACAAGTTTGTAGCGACTACTTCTTGAAAACTATAAGTGATATTGATATGGGAGTTTTTCTAAAATGATCAGCATGACATGATGTTGATCCTTGTCGAAAATCGTTTTGATTCGACGTTAAACATGGCTGCCAGCGGCCATCTTTGTTTACATAGAGTTATATAGTAAAAACTTGTAGCGACTACTCCTCTGAAACTACTTGGCGGATTGTCATGAAACGTTACAGGAATGTTGCTCTTGATGTCTAATTGATCCTAGAAAAATTTCAGGTCGGCCGGAAATTCAAGATGGCCGTCACAGCTAAAAATAGATTTTTAAAAAATAAGTTTGTAGCGACGACTTCTTGAAAACTATAAGTGATATTGATATGGGACTTTTTCTAAAATGATCAGCATGACATGATGTTGATCCTTGTGGAAAATTATTTTGATTCGACGTTAAACATGGCTGCCAGTGGCCATCTTTGGTTACATAGAGTTATATAGTAAAAACTTGTAGCGACTACTCCTCTGAAACTACTTGACGGATGTTCATGAAACTTCACAGGAATGTTGCTCTTGATGTCTAGTTGATCCTAGAAAAATTTCAGGTCGGCCGGAAATTCAAGATGGCCGCCACAGTTAAAAATAGATTTTTAAAAAATAAGTTTGTAGCGACTACTTCTTGAAAACTATAAGAGATATTGATATGGGACTTTTTCTAAAATGATCAGCATGACATGATGGTTATCCGAGTCGAACATTATTTTGATTCAATGTTAAACATGGCTGTCAGTGGCCATCTTTGTTTACATAGAGTTATATAATGAAAACTTGTAGCGACTACTCCTCTGAAACTACTTGACGGATTTTCATGAAACTTCACAGGAATGTTGCTCTTGATGTCTAATTGATCCTAGCAAAATTTCAGGTCGGCCGAAAATTCAAGATGGCCACCACAGCTAAAAATAGATTTTCAAAAAAACAGTTTGTAGCGACTACTTACTGAAATCAAAATCGATCAGTAGAGCTTCAAGGTCATTGACCTCTTGTTTTTTATTTGGTATATAGACAAAATTGTAGAATACAGTTGGGGACAAATTCAGGATATTCAGCTCTGTGCCACGGAAATCATTATACCGAGGTTTCAGTGAAAACTATTGTATCGCCTTCTTTATTCATATGTAGTTACAATCGTTTTGCACTGGCCCCTCAATACTAAGACTGGAAATAATGGGTATTATGTCCCCTTATGTGTTATACTATTGAGATTGTATTTTTAAAAAAATAGAACTCAAATAATCTTGAATATTTTTACTTGCGACATCGACGTGAGCTGAATAGACGTAAAACAACATTCAAACAAACAAACCTGCATCTTCCAATTTATTGTCAGGAACTTCCCTGTTATTGTTAACTCTTTTATCTAGACAGTGCTACACTTGCATAGTAAATACAAACTTGATACAAATGTTAATTAGTCAATATTGACCTTATGTCTTAATCAAGGTCATGTGATCAATTCACACTTTTAAGGGTTTTGATATTTGTTGGAGAAAAGTACTGTTAATGAAATGCAAACAACATCCATGCCTTGAACATTGAAGTCCAAGGTCACACTTGGGGGAGGGGTCAGAAGGTCAGGATCTTAATTGTGTCGATATGTCCATTACTTACCATTCATGAAAGCCGGCTGGCCACTAGAGTGACATTTAACTTGATTATGCCTTGTTGGTTAGAGCTGCCTTGTTGGTTAGAGAATAGTTAATGGCGGGGATTTCTTTTTATTTACACTCCCGTTTTATTGGGATGAAGTGGGGTAAGTGTGAGGTTTGATGCACCCTAGAACCTGGTTTAAACCCCAGCGGCCTTTTTTACCATTGACGGTTCCAAGGCGGTAGCCCTATTGTCAACCCTTGTGGGTTTGTGATGTCTTATTTTGTTTTTTATTATTCATTTTTAGCTCTACTGATCAGAGATCAGCAGAGCTTATGCCGTGGTGCGTCGTCCGTCGTCCGTCTGTCCGTCTGTCTGTCCGTAAACTTTTATTTGTAGCGACAACTCCTCTGAAACTACTGGATGGATATTCATGAAACTTTACAGAAATGTTGCCCATAAAGTCTAGTTGATCCTAGCAAAAATTCATGTTGATGTGAAATCCAAGATGGCTGCCAAAGCTAAAAATAGAGTTTTAAAATACAAGTTTGTGGCGACTACTTCTTGAAAACTATAAGTGATATTGATATGGGACTTTTTCTAAAATGATCAGCATGACATGATGTTGATCCTTGTCAAAAATCGTTTTGATTCAACGTTAAACATGGCTGCCAGCGGCCATCTTTGTTTACAAAGAGTTATATAGTAAAAACTTGTAGCGACTACTCCTCTGAAACTACTTGACGGATTGTCATGAAACTTTACAGGAATGTTGCTCTTGATGTCTAATTGATCCTAGCAAAATTTCAGAACTGCCAGAAATTCAAGATGGCCGTCACAGCTAAAAATAGATTTTTAAAAAATAAGTTTGTAGCGATTACTTCTTGAAAACTATAAGTGATATTGATATGGGACTTTTTCTAAAATGATCAGCATGACATGATGTTGATCCTTGTGGAAAATTATTTTGATTCGACGTTAAACATGGCTGCCAGTGGCCATCTTTGGTTACATAGAGTTATATTGTAAAAACTTGTAGCGACTACTTCTCTGAAACTACTTGACGGATGTTCATGAAACTTCACAGGAATGTTGCTCTTGATGTCTAGTTGATCCTAGAAAAATTTCAGGTCGGCCGGAAATTCAAGATGGCCGCCACAGCTAAAAATAGATTTAAAATAAATAAGTTTGTAGCGACTACTTCTTCAAAACTATAAGAGATATTGATATGGGACTTTTTCTAAAATGATCAGTATGACATGATGTTGGTCTTTGTCGAAAATCGTTTTGATTTGACATTAAACATGGCTACCAGCGGCCATCTTTGTTTACAAAGAGTTATATAATGAAAACTTGTAGCGACTACTCCTCTGAAACTACTTCACGGATTTTCATGAAACTACACAGGAATGTTGCTCTTAATGTCTAATTGATCCTAGCAAAATTTCAGGTCGGCCGGAAATTCAAGATGGCCGCCACGGTTAAAAATAGATTTTCAAAAAAACAAGTCTGTAGCGACTACTTCCTGAAATCAAAATCAATCAGTAGAGCTTCAAGGTCATTGACCTCTTGTTATATATAGTTGTTCTTCGTTTCTCTGTGTGTTTGTGGTTGACTGTCGTCCTTGAATGCTACTTTTCCTGTTCGATTTGTATATCTATATTTAAAATTATTCTTGACATATCATCCCAGAAGTTCTGTTTGGGGAGCATCCGTCGATTTTACTTACTTTTTCACGTCTTGAAACTCCCCTGAATTGCTCTTTAGTAGTTTGTTCTTGAATATGCCTAATTGGAATGTCTGTTATTAGACAAGATATGTTATAAAACACTCCTGTTCAGATAGCTCCTTGTGGTTCTGGAGTGTGTGGTGGTGGTGGTGGGGTGGGGGCAATCAAGAGGACCAAGAATTGATACCACTGCTTGACCCTTGCTTGATCGTAAGAGGTGACTTTTAGGTTTTAACAGTTGTAGTTACACTGGTTCTCCATTAGTAGTGAGGTTTCTGAATCCATGACACATGTTTTTATCTCGGTGTAAATGAAGCTTGGATCCAGAAGAATTTGTTTGGTGTTTTAACATCATTTTTCAGCACGGTCATTTTTTTTGTGGTTGAGGGAGACCACACACATATTCCTGGGTAGAACCAGTACCGTATACCTCCCGCCATCCCTAAGAATTGACACTAGATCCGGAAAGAAGCATAGCTGTCTTGGTGCCATATAACCTTTACTGGGTTGGTGGCCTGTAAACCCCAGTTAAATTCAGACATAACATGCACACTGCCTGTGATTTGTTCCATCACAGCCGAGGTTTTATGGGGACACATTGTCATGATGCAGGATAAAGAATAGATGACTGATTGATCCACTGTCAATACTATTAGCTTCTTCCTTGATTTATGATCATATGGTGGCAGTTAAGTGTATGTTTTTACTGCGTTTGTGGCAGGTTTTTTTTGGCATGACTTTGATACAGGCAATAAAGTGTGTTTGTAATATGAAAATTGATTGACTTTCCTAATTTAGCCACTTGGTCATTTTAGGTATGAATATTTCATGCTGTTATCTGTGTTCTGTGATAGTTTTTTTGACTTCTGTTTAGATTTGGATCCGACCCTATTAATAACTCATTCTCTCAAAGAAGACATCTTCTTCACTTAATATCATTTTATTACTTTATGATAGATCATTGTGTTCTGTGATTTATTTTGTGGAGTTGTATTTAAACTTGAATCAGTCTCTATGTATTAATTGTAAATTCTCGTTCTTCACTAAATATGTGTAAAAGGTCGGCAAAGTTTAATATTGCTTGTGTTGTCTTTTAGTTTACTTTATTGCCAGATTGCATAGCATTTATCCAGGCTTATAGTTTGGCGATTTCCGTCTGTCTGCCCATCCGTCTGTCCGTCCGTCTACGCATTTTGACCTTTTGGTTAAAGTTTTTGGTTAAAACTTCTGCTGTTCTTTTTTTCTCAAAACAAAGTGCCGGAAAGCTTTGAAACTTGGCACACATGTTCGTTATCATTTCACAATGTTATATGACAAGAACCATAAATCTGTCTTGTCTTTGACCTGAATTAACCCCCCTTTTTACTTAGATTTTTCAGTTGGAATGTTTAATTCATAATCCAGCATTTACACCAGTGTTGGTTCTTCCCTTGTTTTTATTCCTTTCTAATCTACCATTCTGATTTTCTGATGAAACTTTACACAAGCAATAATCCCTATTAATTATAGCATGTAAGTTGTCACTGCGAGTTTGTAATTTCATTACTCTTTCGATGCCAACTTTTGATTCCAGAATGACTACTGCTGCTTTTGCTGATGATGACAATATTGTTGTTGCTGTAATAACTTGCTTGTATTATTACCACCATAACTGCACATTCTGCTTAGTCTCTGTTGCTGTTACGTCTGTTAATAATATATTCTGGATCATCTGCGACGCTTGATTATTTTAAAGACAAACATCTAGAAGCTTTCTTCTAAAACTTTTTTGAACATGCAACCATCTTACCAAGATTCTGGTATCATTTCTGATTGGCTGACACCGACACACGAGACAGAGCGACAGAAAGACAACGCACTATTTGATAAATTTATAAATAAAAAAGAGGACAACTTTATCAATGTATTGACAAACTAAATGTGGATTGTCAAACATAATTAGTAAAAAATAAGAATTAAGGACATGTGGTTCCGGTGTCTTTTCTTTTTTCTGCACAAATGGTCAAGACGTTTGTATTTAAAATTAAATGTCGAAGCTGATGAAAATTACTAATAATAGTGCAAGGTCTTATTTACGCGATACTGGTCTTTAATGTAAGGTTCTTCCAATTAGGGGAAGATGGTCATATTGAGGATGAATTATAACTTTCTCATTTTTATACACCCGTTTTTACGTATTATGGTGTGGGATTGTCTGTCTATCCTGTCCGTCAGTCCCTCCGTCCGTAAGCAATTGCATATTGGATAATAATTCCGAAACCATTACACCTACACTCATGACACTTTATAGGTACATTGCCCTAGGTGAGAGGAGGTTCCATATTGTTTTAAGGGTCAGTAGGTCAAAGGTCAAAACACCATGACCTTGTATAGACAAACGCATTCCGGATGACAACTTCGAAGCCATAACACCTACACTCATGACACTTCAAAGGTACATTGCCCTAGGTAAGAGGAGGATTCCTATTGTTTTTGGGCTCATTAGGTCAAATGTCAAGGTCACCATGACCTTATATAGAAAAACACATTCTGGATGATAACTTCGAACTGTAACTCCTACACTCATGAATCTTCATGACCTTATATAAAAAAACGCATTCCGAACGATAACTTCGAAACCGTTACACCTACACTCGCACCTACACTCATGAAACTTCATAGGTACATTGCACAAGTTGAGAGAAGGATCCCAATTGTTTTTGGGTCAGTCGGTCATATAGGTCTAGGTCATGGTGATAGACATTCCATCTGATAACTTAGAAACCATAATACCCAAACTTATGAAACGTCGTAGGTACATTGCCTTTGGTGAGAGGAGGAACCCTATTGATTATGGTTCAGCTGGACAATGGTCAAGGTGGCCATGACCTTATATGGAAACAGGCATTCCTCGCAATGACTTCGAAACTATAACACCCACACTCAAGACATTTTATAGGTATATTGACTTTGGTGAAAGGAGGAACCCTATTTATTTTGGGTCATTTGGTCAAAGGTCAAGGTCACCGTGACATTATATGGAAGTAGGCATTTTGTGGGATAACTTCAAAACCATAACACCTACACTTATTAAACTTCATAGGTACATTGCCCTTGTTAAGAGAAAATATTGTATTTCATTGGGGTTAGCAGGTCAATGGTCAATGTCACTATGACCTTATGTGGTAATATGCATTCTGCATGATAACATCAAAACCATAACACCTCCACTGATGAAACTTCATAATTATGTGCATTGACATTGGCAAGAGAAAGAACTTTCTTGTCTTTGGGGTCAGTAGGCCAAATATCAAGGTCACCATGACCGTATGTATATGAAAATACACATTCCTCCAAATAACTGAAACCACAACACTCACACTCATGAAACTTCATAGATACATTGAGTTTGGTCAGAGGAGGAAATATGTTGCTTTTGGGGTCACTAGGTCAAAGTTCAAGGTCACCAGTACATATTCCAAGTGATAACTCCAGGAGTATAATACTTACACACATGAAACTTTGTAGATACATTGCCCTTGGTGAGAGGAGGAATCCTATCACTTTTGAGCTCAGTAGGTCAAAGGTCACCATGTCTTCATATGGACATACACATTGCAAATGACAATCCCGGAAATATGATACCCACTTATTAAACTTCATAGGTGCATTGTCCTTGGTCAGAGGAGGAAGCCTATTAGGTCATCAAGGTCATATAATGCCCTGTTAGGTGGCGCTCTTGTTTTATAGAGTTTCGGCCCTGTTATTATTTTGTGGATGACAACATTTTTATGACCTAACTCTTAAACATGTTTGTTACAGATTACTCTTTTGCCAACAGAGTGATTAACCTTTTTGGAAAATGATGACAAAATACTTTATATATATCATTTGTGATTTGTATTGATCAATGGTGACATGTTTTTTTATAAACTTATGCAGACGTTTCATCAATCATTTCCAAGCCTGACACTCACAGAAAGTGTGTAAATCAACTGCAATTGTTTCCTTTTATGACCATTTTATGCTTCTTATTCTTGTAAAGACGGCCATTTTATATCCTTCCCGTGACAGGTTAATCTGTTTTCGATACATGTTTTTGGAGGTGTGTGTTGTGTTCATTGCACATTTTTATCACTTTTATTGATCCGGATACAGCATTGTCGTAATTATGACAGTCATTTTATTGGTGTCGTCTGCATGCATATACGAATATATTACAATAGAAACAACTTTGTCTTTCCTCATTGATTTACAAAACAATTGATTTCTGATATATATGTTATTAATATCTCATGATACATGTACTTGTTTTATGTCACATTGAGTGGGGTTAGGGGTCACACTTTGGTCTGATTTCTGATATGCCCACCACTTCTGAAATATGTTCCCCTTTTCCCCCTTTTATACCACTTTCTGAATGCAAAGACACTCGCCTCACATTGTGTCTAAATTAGGGGACATTTCCTTAAGAGGTTTTTCGGTTAACATTTTGTTTGAAATGAGACTTGGGTTTTATGTTCCATTAATGAATCGTATTAGGTAATGTTTGGACAGTCACCTCAGAGGAAGATAGATATGCCACCTGTGTGCATCAGAGAGCTCAAACCAATGCAGGTCAAAAGCCTGCAGCTCTTAAAACATGCCACCACAAGGGTTTGAACCCTCACTGGGAGGGGCCCTCAGCTCTCAAACCTAAAGCCTTATGAACTGAGCTATAACGGAGGTTGCTTTTGTATAGCTGCTGCATATAATCTGCGGATGAGGGGTGGGGGTGGTTTTTTTACATGAAATGAGGCCAGGACTGGTGACAAACATGTTATGAGGACTTTGAATGGTTTAAATCATTTGACTTAAAGCTTTAGGCCAAATAAAATTATATGTATGGTTCCTATTACACCAAAAAACAACAGGGAAGGTTACTAAGGTTTGGGAAAATATTTTATTTTCTAAAAATATTTTAATTTATATTTTGTCTTTGTTTCACTCAATACTTTTATAACCTAATAAACTAACTTAAATGTATTGTTTGTTTGTATAGCGTTTTACCTCATTTTCAACACATGTATGGTTATATATGATGGACATTTTTTTTTTTGTGGTGGAGGCAGACTGGGTACTGAATCAGTACTGTACACCTCCCGCACAAGTCCCCCTTGTATCGGTCTATCCTCCGAGAATGTTAAAGAACCATAGGAATCTATTCGATAATAAAAGTAGAACAGGTTCCCGGGTTCCTATGTATCAGTCCCCTCTCTCTGGGGCGGCTCTAAATAACCTGTACTGTGTTGATGAGCCGTTAAACAACATTCGATTCAATTCAGTGCCTCACAAGTCCAGCTCCCAGTGAGATTCAAACCTGCGGTGGCGAGAGGCGAGAAAGTTTACACCTCAACGTCATTAACCCCTCGGCCGCTTAATGTTGATTTGTTAATATCATCAGATACAGAACAGGTAGAAAACTTCTTTTTTTTAAAAAAGCAAAAATGAATTGAATTGAATGTTGTTTAACGGCTCATCAACACAGTATAGGTTATTTAGAGCCGCCCCAGAGAGAGGGGAAGGATACATAGGAATCCGGGAACCAGCCCTACTCTTATTATCGAATAGATTCCTATGGTTCTTTAACGTGCTCGGAGGATAGACCGATACACGGGACCGCCCGGTTTACGTCCCCATCCGACGGACGAGGCTAAGGTAAAGTGTCTTGCCCAAGAACACCGACGGAACTCAGTGGCACCACGGAGGATTGAACCCGGGGCCTCCGGTTACAAATCCGCCGCGCTACCGACTGCGCCACGCCAGCCCCTGCAAAAATGAAAAAAGAAAACAAATATAATAAAGCACATGGAACTTGACTATAACTACCGGTAAATAGCACGTGGAACTTTATTATGATAGTACCTATTGTCAATACATGTACCATATTTTACCTTGTATAGTATGCAGTTTTTTATGCCCCCGAAAAGGTTTTGGGGGCATATAGTAATCGCACCGTTCGTCCGTCCGTCATTCCGCAGTTTGTGTCCGGACTGTACCTTCAAAACTCCTGCATGGATTTTTAATTAACTTGGCACAAGTGATCATCATAACAAGACGATGTGTAGCACACAAAATCCAGGTCCGTACCTCAAAGGTCAAAGTCACACTTGCAGTTCATAGGTCAAAAATAGGTACTCAATTTCGTGTCCAGACCGTAACGTCACAACCCCTGCAGGGATTTTTAAATAACTTGGCACAAGTAATCACCATAACAAGACGATGTGTCGCACGCAATACCCAGGTCCGTACCTCAAAGGTCAAGGTCACACTTGCAGTTCATAGGTCAAAAGCAGGTACGCAGTTCCGTGTCCGGACCGTAACTTCACAACCCCTGCAGGGCTTTTTAAATAACTTGGCACAAGTGATCACCATAACAAGACGATGTGTCGCGTATAAAACCTAGGTATTCACGGTTTAGGTCACACTTGGAGGTCAAAAGTCAAATTGTGTCCGGTCAATAACTCTGGCATTCATGGACTGATTTTCAAATAACTTGGCACAAGTGCTCAGCACAACAAGACAATGAGTCGCGCACAAAATCCAGGTCTGTGGCCCCAAGGTCAAGGTCACACTTAGAGGTCAAATGTCAAATCGTGTCCGGTCAATAACTTTTGCATGCCTGGACGGATTTTCAAATAACTTGGCACAAGTGCTCACCACAACCAAACGACATGTTGCGCTCAAAATCCAGGTCCATGGCTCCAAGGTCAAGGTCATAATTAGAGGTCAAAGGTCACTTCGGGGGCATTTGTCGCAGTGATATTTCTTGTTTACTTCTTTTATGGTTTCTGAAAGCGGGGTGCGTACAATACAAGGAAACAAATCACAAAACTTTTTTTCTCTCTTTTTATATGCAGAAAATCAATGTCTGAATGAAACATTGGGGACAAACAGACAGACATGCCAATAATACTTTATTTTTCGTTCTTTACTCGCTTTATACAAGTAATTTATTGACTTAATTCGACTTAGAAATGAATAAAGTTTATTATAAAGCTTGTTTTTATATACATGTTTGCACATTTGTTGTAGAATTTCAATAAATGAGTGAACATTTTGGCACTTGTTTTGTTATTTATATCGGGTGACTTGATATCTGATTAGACTGGTACATGTAGTATTGTTACAGTTCAATTCTATTCTGATATTTAAATGCAGCAGACGACAGTGAGGATAATATTGATGATGCATGTTATTCCATGAGTTTATGGAGGGAGAGTGGACGCATGAGTAGATGCAAGAATAAATAAATCAACACAAAAACTCTTCCAAATAGTTTATTTTATTTTAGCTAACAGAACAATTAACTATTAATACTACAAAACACAGTCTGAATATGCATTAGACAGAAAATCTTGCTTCTTTTCATGCTTCTTTGTCAATCTGACTTTTATCTAAAAATTATTTTGATGCGCCCTGTATATATATGGAAACAACTTTTTTTACCCAGGTTTGACCTCTAAGACAGGGGTGAGTACTATACACTGTAAAATAAGGTATACTCTGACATCAGCAGTAGGGCAGAGATGTCTAAGTACTGGCATTAAGTTAATTACTCTTCAGGTCAAGGGGCGTCCGTGGCCGAGTGGTTAACGTCTCTGACTTGAAATCACTTGCCCCTCACCGCTGTAGGTTCGATCCCTCAGGGGCCTAGGAATCTTTATGTCAGGAAGCTATCCAGCTGGCTTGCGGAACGTCGGTGGTTATACCCAGTTGCCCGCCTGTGCACGGAAATTGCCCGAAGGGGCACCTGGGGTTTTCCTCCACCAATGGAAGCTGGAAAGTTGCCATATGACCTTAGCTGTTGGTGCAACTATAAAATCCAATTCAATTCAATTCTTCAGGTCAAGTGAATTGAATAATAATTGAATTGGATTTTATTGTCGCACCAACAGCTAAGGTAACATGGTGACAGCAGCTTCCATTGATGGAGGAAGTCTCCAGATACCCCTTCGGGCAATTTTCATGCACAGACGGACACCTGGGTAGAACCTGGCCGACGCTCTGCAAGCCAATTGCACAAACTAGAGCAGCCAGTAAATGAAATGTGAGGCAGATCTTAATGAGTGAAATATTACAAAAAAATCTACCGATAGATTTAGTTAAATAATTACATTTCAAGGGTTGTTCTTTGTCTATAGATACCTTCAATTTCTTTCCAGTGAAATGGTTGCATAGGTATAATTCACTGGGTTAATTGTAAATTTATCTTTCACTCTGATATGTAATTTATGAACGGAAAATGTAAAAATATACTTATTATGTCTGAAGATATGTACATGTAATGACTCAAAAAACATGAGCTGTCAATGCTATATATTCAACGATTTTTGACATCAACCAATAACTCTGTCCAGTAAGCGGCAACAGTGTGAAACTTTTATGAAATATTTATTACATTTTAATGTGGAAGTCATAGTGGGGGATTTTCTAGCCGTCTGCACAATCTGGAAATAAAATCGTACAAAGCCGCAGAAAATAATTCATCCTCTCCACAGATTATTAAAAAGTTATAGTTTTACGATGGAGTCCCACAGCAGCCACTGGTCAGATCAAACGGTTGTCATGTGATTTATGGCTATAAATAGATTAAATGTCTTCCTTTTCATTGGGAGATAATTGATTTTAATATTGATGGGGAATTAGATGTAAATTTTATGGGTGTTTTGTCAAGTATCGTACTGTTTATGAAATATATATTAAACGTATTTGAAGCGTGAATGCATGAACAAATAAGGTAGCTTTAACTTTTATTATACGCTGTTGAATATAGTTGGTAATTTCTTTAAAGAATTATCACATGAAAAGAAATGTTTGATGTATCATGTTAATATCTCATCCCTTATAATTTTCAATCAACATTTACATACTTTGGTATGGACTGGTCAGTTTTTGATCTATTGAATTTCAATTTTATGTATTTTTATTAAGATTTCATTGATGATATTTGATGTTGTGTATCATGGTCTTGTCAGTTTTAGATCGAATTTCCATTTTATTAAAATTTCACTCATGATATGTGTTTTATGTTGTCACGTTTTGATAATTGATGTTTATGCTAGTATGAAGATTTTATATTATTAGATAAATGATGGACCTGCAATTTCTGCTTTATTAAATTTTTAATTTTGTAAAAGATTATATATGGCAGCATTATACTTAGATCTTGCCTAGTGGGACATTGCCGCCATAATTAGATAGAAATGATATCAGTCAGAAGCAGTTGATTTCTTCCTAATATTCATATAACTTTGATAAAGCATGATCAGAGCAGACTGACCAATCAGAAATTTGACACACCTCTGCATTTTGGTATGTGATAAGACTCGGTCTTAATCGTTGATGTTCAACCAAGTTTACTGTAAAAATTAAGGTATTTACAGGCGATTCTTTTAAAACCATGCATATTTCATGTGTATTTATGCAATTTGATTCAATATACATATTCTTAAAAATCGAATCTTGACAAATGGTCTTTCTGCTCTGCCAAAGATTTTTATTTTACTATAGAACTTTAGGGTAAAAACCGAGTAACACCTTTTATCGTCTGCTGAAAATACAATCTCCACGCACAGTTATCTCTGCTAACTACTAAATTACAAGATTTTGGTAAAATCTGTTAAATTGGAATGTGTTTGCCTGAAACTTATTTATTTCTTGTGTAAATATAATTTTTAGAATATCTGCAAATTAGATGTTGCAAGATTTGAAATAATGCATGAAAACAATTTAGTTTTAATCGGGACTATTTTACTACAAAAATAATACATACTTCGGTCTCCTCAATCGAAACGCATATGTAAACATTTCAAACCGAAGCTTGATAGCAGAAAATTACGGTACTAAAAAAAAAAACTCATAGAAATAAAATTTGAATATTTAATATAGGTCTATATTTTATCTTTGCAAATCACGCAAAAGGATTTATTATAATTATAAACATTGTCATAACTTTTTTGAATAATCACGTGACCTAACCGTTCGCCCTACTTCCTTTGACGTTGACAGAGTCAAATGAGGAACGAGTGTACGCTGGATAAAGATTGCTGAAAATAATGTTAATTCTCAACATCTTGGCAATGAAAATTTATGAATAGGCTTTCTCAATAGCTTAGCGAATAAGGCCTTGCAGTTTTGCTCCATGTTAGTTAGCACCCTGATGGTGACCTGTCTGATGGGAATATTTATCCTGCATTTCATTTCCCTCGGAGGTTGCTGTCTCACTATGACCTTACATGTGTTAATGAACATAAAACACATTTTACTTCATTTCATTTTTAATGAAAAGCTGTGTTTTGAAATATATATTGCTGGCCCTGAGCATAAAATGCATGTTTTGCGTTGGGTTGAATTTGGTTTTACAGGCACCAACACGTTAGAGCCCATGGAAACCCACTCTTATTATTACTAAATATTGTATGTGGAGACTAGGAATCAAATATCACTGGTTAGAGTGAGTGCCGAATGACCTAGACACTTCTGATGAAAATGTATATATTTTAAAATTTAATTATGCCTTCTTAATTATGGGGTTTAAAGTGGCTTTGGTTTTAACCATCTTTCAGTTGTATCATAATGTTGCCAATGCTCAGCTTTATTATTATACCGCTACCACACTAAAATACCATACCCCACCCAGTCACATTACACTGACACTGGGCCGTCAAGTCCTAAGGACTACCTTTTATATGCTGAATGACAAGCAGGGGAGCTACTAGTACAATATTTATGAAGTCTGGTCTGACCTGGATGGAAAATTAAATCCGAATATAAAATTAGTGTCCTGGAGTTCCAACACATGTACGGTCATATAAGGACAGTGACCCCAGTGGGAGATGAGATGAAAAATTTAATCAGTCAGCTACATTGTATATATTCAATTAATTAAAACTGTAGGTGATATATGATAGAGATTGTACAGTTCCAAATCAAATTGAATTTCTTGCTGTACATATTTAATCACTGGTCAAGATTTCATCAAAGATAAAACCATCAAATACAATGGACCCCTGATTTATGAGAAAACACCAGCTATTCAACTGTTATTATGGTCCGATAAGAACTTGATTTGTTGTTTTGAAGCAGTTGAACTTGAATTAGCAGCTTCTGTCCTGTAGAGCTTTTGTTCAAAATTTATCATTTTTATAGCAAATTTGGTCCAAAAAGACCTTATTATCGTTTTATCAGCGTCGTCACAAATACCTGCATATGTAGTCCATTGTTAAAAGGGAAATTTTTAATGGTTTTATCATAATTATTTTATGACTTTTTGATAGCGACTGTTTAATTTATGTCACCTTGTCGAGAAGCTTGTTATTTAAATTGTGACGATATTAATTTTGGTGGGTGGTCAATGCCAGTGAGGGGATACAAGTGTCCTGAAGAGGTACCATACGCCATGCAAAACTGGTTTTTAATTTGAATATGTTTGATGTGATAGTTTTAGTATAAAAATGTATCATATTCGAGGAACTAATCCTTGTACATAACCATTGAGGATAGCACAGAAGTATACTACAGTGCTGAATGAATTTCCTTGTAAATTATTTTTAAGGCATCGCCAGCCCCTCCCACCCTCCCCACCCAATCACACCTCCCCCACCCCACACATCCCCCTCCCCACAATCCACCCCCCACCCCTACATTGTATCATTTTGTCATTTATCATTTCAATGATCACTTTTTCCTATTTGAGTCAAGTCCATCTTCAATTTATCATCCCACCCTTCATGATCACAGTCGCTTTATTTCTCTCATGTGCAAACCTCATTCATATTCATTGAAATTTAAATATTTTGACTGGTAATCCATCATGTAACAAACAAGACACTGTGGACTGGTTCTGTGTTGTAACAACAATGCAATGTTGAATGGAGGTTGTGCCAGTCTGCAGAATGGGCAAGAATGGGCAAGAAGCAATCTTGGGGCCGTCAGATGGTCAACTTGAACCTGTCAATCGAACCATTTTTCATGTTTTGTAGCAGAAAATCACAATTAATTTCGGTTGAAGACCATGCTTAAAGCTGCAATCTAGTTGAAATGGATTTTTTTGGGAGGCTGAACATTCTGAACAAGGAATTGAGGCACTATGGCATGTTATAAATGATGCATTAGAATACAATCACACAAAATCTTGCTGATTGAAGTTAAATTGAATTAGGTTTTATGGCACACCAACACAAAAAGGTTATATATAGTTATTGGTTAACAGGAACCATTCAAGGCCCATCCTCAATTGATATTGAAAAAAATACCCAGAATGAGCCTAGAACCTTCTCACCTGCAGAGAGGGCTGGCGTGGCGCAGTCGGTAGCGCGGCGGATTTGTAACCGGAGGCCCCAAGTTCAATCCTCCGTGGTGCCACTGATTTCCGTCAGTATGTTCTTGGGCAAGACGCTTTCCCTTAGCCTCGTCCGTCGGATGGGGACGTAAACCGGGCGGTCCCGTGTATCGGTCTATCCTCCGAGCACGTTAAAGAACCATAGGAATCTATTCGATAATAAGAGTAGGGCAGGTTCCCGGATTCCTATGTATCCTTCCCCTCTCTCTGGGGCGGCTCTAAATAACCTTTACTGTGTTGATGAGCCGTTAAAACAACATTCAATTCCTCACCTGCAGAGTTGCTGTAAACACTCCATTTTTCGCTGGAGCCATGAACATTGTTTTCTGCCCCACCTCAAGTAGCGCCTGAAGCAATACATGGATGATGGTGAAGACCTTTGATGGTAAAAGAGGTCCGGAGTTCATTTGCAGCTTGGCGCATTTGGCATGCTTCATATTGCATGACTGACTGTTCAACTAAAATGTTGCAAATTTTGTGAATAATTTTTCCTAAAATAAGACTATCTTCCAAGCTTTGGCTGATAAGTGTCTCAACTGTTTTGAAATCTTACATTGGCAGAACAATAACTGAAGACAGTTACTGGTAATAATCACAGGAGACTCCCTGAACAAGGTCTGTTTTGTTCAACATGTAGACTACCTCCATTCATTGTTGGTCATTTGTTCAGCTAATCATTTCTGTGTTTTGAATTACTGGATAAGTTGATCTGTCTTAAGGCCTATCACATATACACCGAAACCGAAAAAAAACCGAACTGAAGCCGTTTTTTGTCGTTTCGGAATCGGCTAGTGCTTTCACATAAAAGCCGAATTTTGATCCGAATCTCTAAAAATAGCGATCTATTTGTGACCGAATCTGAAAAAATTAGAAATCCAATTCGTGCATGTTTTCGTTTCGCTTTTGTTTCGGTTTCAGTTTCGGCGTATATGTGGAAACCCTTGTTTGCGATTGTACATCCTAATTTTTTCGGTTTCGGTGTATATTTGAAATGACCTTAATAATTACTACGTATCAGCTGAAATATGGAGTTTACGTAGCGGTATACATCTGCAACAGAATTAACACAGTTCCTTGCTGCTTAAATCTGAAAAAAAGGGGGCGGGGGATTATAAGACAGAGGGGACAGAGGGTTCTTCTTCGATCACTCATTTCTCACGTTCGCTTCCACAGCCTAGTTCCACGATACTGGTCACCTTCTCTGCCCCACTGATCCCTTTCTAAGACCAGCCTCAGTCATCACATTGGCCCTCTCTGTTCACCCATACCATTACGTGGTCCAAGTGTTAACTTTCATACCCCATCCAACCCCTTCTCGAAGAAGCGAAAACGGGGTTGGCTGCCGGAGTTTGAAATAAAACCTTTCGGCTTAAAACGTTTGCATATTGTAAAATAAAAACATTTAATATGTAGTTTTAAACAGTTTGTCACATCTTTTCAGTAAAACTTGTCCGTTATAAAATCCTGCTAATATAAGCTTTCCGATCGCTTTATGGTGTTAAGGCGGGACCACGTAATGTTTGAATTTTTTTTATCTCAATAACACATCAGCTGTTCATCATTTTTCTGATATACAGACACCTGCTTTTAAAAACTGCAATCTTTACTTACTTAAATTATTTAGGAAGTAATATCTCCAAAGATCTTTCAATTTTCAAACTTTTGTGAAAATAATAAAAGCGAAATTGAATCTTATTTAACCAGATAGGACTTTACGACCTACGTGTCGGCATATCACTCACACCGATGATGTGCTCTTTGTGAGCGTGATAACTCTAATATCGTACACCCATTAAAATATAGGATAATATCGTTTATCGTGTTCATCAATTTTTATAACATTTTTTTTTAGCTTTTATGATTTAATCAAAATTTTATCAATTTTATATTTCATTATCACTTTATGTCTAAAACGGTAACTAGACGAGATAAAATCGAGACAAGATAAAAGCCTTTCTTCAGGTAATTTGCATGTTCTCGCCTTTTAAATACCATATTTGACAAGTCACATTATGGTCTTAAATTTCAAAGAAAGAAAAAAGTTCAAATTGATTTTTTTTTTGTGCAATTTTCATTACGCCTCGGCAGTTATGTATGAAATCATCATGTTGTTGGTTGTCACAAATTTTGCATTAGTCTCAGGTTATTGTATTGGATGATGGGACGCATCTTTCTGTTAAGAAGATGACGGCTCATTAAATGCATCGTTGGCACAGAAAATTGGACTTTATTAAAATTACATCCAAGTATCGACTTCAGGATATGATATGAGACAACTTGTTTCAGATATGGACGGGCATTATTGACTGATGTGTTTTAGAGTACTGTTTCTGTCGGGTACTTTTAACATAAAGCACCTTTTCGCCTTTGATGATTTTAAACTATTTTGAAATGTAGCATATCCATATTTTATTTAATTGTTAAATGATAAAACATATTTGTAGGAAAAAGACATCATAATTATACAGAAAAATATTGTATATAAACCTCGGTTCAGAGTATTGGATCCTTAATGCTAAGCCTGCTATGAATTTAGAATGGACTGTCCTTTCTTTAAATTTAGACCATTCCATTTATGTTACGAAGGGGTGTTGAGTTACTCGCTGGCTGATCTGGGTTTACAAAGGACGCAAAGGCTATTGTAGTCCTTCTTAGCAGGCTAAGAGTTAAATTCAGTTCAAAATCTAACTTCAGGAGACTCACTGATTGAGAGGGGTGGGGTGGGTGTGGGGCTGATCATTTCCGACTGTTGATTCCGTAGGGGTTGAGAGGAGGGTGTGGGGTGATGTCTCAGATTTCAGCCTTAGATGATTATTTATATAGTTTCATAATTATGTGGTAGATGTAGGTTGTGTGTATTTTATCTTGTTCAATTTGATATAAACATCGAAAAATTAATGTTGAAGTTTTACGTTGGAACTTTTTCACATACTAATATCTTCGAGATTGCTTATTATACCCGGACATTGTAAACCCTGATCAGCCTGTGAGTTACTCGCTGGCTGATCTGGGTTTACAATGGACGCAAAGGCTATTGTAGTCCTCCTTAGCAGGCTAAGAGTTAAATTCAGTTCAAAATCTAACTTCAGGAGACTCACTGATTGAGAGGGGTAGGGTGGGTGTGGGGCTGATCATTTCCGACTGTTGATTCCGTAGGGGTTGAGAGGAGGGTGTGGGGTGATGTCTCAGATTTCAGCCTTAGATGATTATTTATATAGTTTCATAATTATGTGGTAGATGTAGGTTGTGTGTATTTTATCTTGTTCAATTTGATATAAACATCGAAAAATTAATGTTGAAGTTTTACGTTGGAACTTTTTCACATACTAATATCTTCGAGATTGCTTATTATACCCGGACATTGTAAACCCTGATCAGCCTGTGAGTTACTCGCTGGCTGATCTGGGTTTACAATGGACGCAAAGGCTATTGTAGTCCTCCTTAGCAGGCTAAGAGTTAAATTCAGTTCAAAATCTAACTTCAGGAGACTCACTGATTGAGAGGGGTAGGGTGGGTGTGGGGCTGATCATTTCCGACTGTTGATTCCGTAGGGGTTGAGAGGAGGGTGTGGGGTGATGTCTCAGATTTCAGCCTTAGATGATTATTTATATAGTTTCATAATTATGTGGTAGATGTAGGTTGTGTGTATTTTATCTTGTTCAATTTGATATAAACATCGAAAAATTAATGTTGAAGTTTTACGTTGGAACTTTTTCACATACTAATATCTTCGAGATTGCTTATTATACCCGGACATTGTAAACCCTGATCAGCCTGTGAGTTACTCGCTGGCTGATCTGGGTTTACAATGGACGCAAAGGCTATTGTAGTCCTCCTTAGCAGGCTAAGAGTTAAATTCAGTTCAAAATCTAACTTCAGGAGACTCACTGATTGAGAGGGGTAGGGTGGGTGTGGGGCTGATCATTTCCGACTGTTGATTCCGTAGGGGTTGAGAGGAGGGTGTGGGGTGATGTCTCAGATTTCAGCCTTAGATGATTATTTATATAGTTTCATAATTATGTGGTAGATGTAGGTTGTGTGTATTTTATCTTGTTCAATTTGATATAAACATCGAAAAATTAATGTTTAAGTTTTACGTTGGAACTTTTTCACATACTAATATCTTCGAGATTGCTTATTATACCCCCGCTTTCACAAAGTAAAGTGTCCCGTCACGTAACACATCTTTGTCCCGTCGCGTCCCGTCCCGTAACACATTTTTAATACTTGCATATCTCAAACACTTGAATGGGTTGTTCCCAAACTTCATATACTCATAACAACTGATGACCTTATGTCACTCTAATCACCCATCATTGATTCCCTAATCTAGTACAGAGTTATGGCCCTTTGTTTGACTTAGAATTTTGCACTCTAATGTTGTATAATATTTGTTCTCAAACATTTTCAAATTGATTGTTCCCAAACTTCATGTACACATAACAACAGATGACCTTATGTCCCTGTACATCACCCATCATTGATTGCTTAATTTATTACAGAATTATGGCCCTTTGTTTGACTTAGTTTGACTTAGAATTGTTATGGCCCTTTCTTTGACTTCTCACTCAAATATTTTATAATGACCTACATCACACATTGTTGATGCCTAATTTATTACAGAATTATGGCCCTTTATTTGACTTAGAATCTTTCATTCTATTATGAACTTTTTGTGGCTTTCACTTTAGAACTTTTTGTAGATTGTTATTACACTTGACTTACAGTTCACACGTGATGATATGATGTGTCACTGCATGAATGGTTTTTCGATTCTGCAATTATTTATTTTTTTACAGAATTATGGACCTTTGTTTTACTTGGAATTTTGTTCACATTAAAAACCTAACAGATGTTTTAGACATTTATTTTTCTTGATTTTGCCCATCCTCCTTGACTATAGCAATTAAGCGGGGGTATTCATCATCTTCTGTGATAGTCATAGTACAATTTTTTTAAATTTTGCATATGTCTTCAGTGTCATCAAGGCCTGGCACACAAGTTCCATAACTCTGCCTGTACTGAATTTTGGCCCTTTTTCTGACTTAAAAATTCTTGACAGCAGAAAAGGTAAGACACTTATTGCTGACAGGTGGACTTCATGTCATTAACAATTAAATATTTTAAATCAATATCAAATGCAGGCTTATAGTTTCGCGATTTCTGTCTGTCTGTCTGTTTTGACGCTTTGGTTAAAGATTTTATTTTTCCTCATTTCACAAAAACAAAATGTTGGAAAATTTTGAAACTTGGCACACATGTTCATTATCATTAACAATATTATATGACAAGAACTGTAACTCTGTCATTTATTTTACCTGAATTATCCCCCTTTTTACTTAGATTTTTCAGTTAAAATGCAGAATTCGCAATCCAGCGTTCTCACCACTGTTGGTGCTTCACTTGTTTGACATGATTCTGAAGCATCAATTTTGCTATATGAACTATAAAGCTGCCGACAAGGTAAGTTTTTAAAGCTGCGATGGAGGATATCATATCAGCATATGAGAAGGTCAGATTCATAAGGGCAAGAACCAGGCCTTTTTTTTTCGGAAATAGGGGAAGATTGCCAAGATTGCAATTTTCGAGTCAAAGGGTAAAAATAATGTGATTTCGATATATTGGTGGAACAGTATACTAGGCAGAAATTGAAGATTTGAGTGTGCAAATATGCAAAAGAGGTACATTTTAGATAATTGAATTGGGTTTAAGGCGCACCAACACATGAAAAGGTTATATGGCGCCAGGCTCATTTCCATGTACATCAAGACAAAATATGGAAAATGGGCCTAGAACCTTCTCACCCTGAACTGCAGAGTTGCTGCAAATTCTATCGTAGAAACTCCATTTACGCTGGAGCCACGTTTATTGTTTTTCTGCCACTGCTCTTTTGATGCGAGCAAGATAGCACCTGAAACAATGCAGGGATCATGATGAAGACCTTTAATGAACATGAACAAAAAATGATAAAATGATAAAATTAATTCGGGGGGATTCTAACCCTCTGCCTACCCCTCCAAAGGGATCTGCAGTGGCCCTTTTCTTTGCCCCATGACCAGACGGGGGCACCCGGGAACCACACGGGGCACATTTTAGATAAACTGTCTTCTATAAATGTATCCCTGTCTTCTATAAATGTATCCTAAACATAATAACATAATAATGTTGAGAAAGTTAAGGGGGGAAATAATGTTAAGCAAAAAAAACAAAATGCCTGGTGGTGGCATATCTGATAGGAAGCTTTATCTTACATCTCATTTCCCTCAGAGGCTTCTGTCCCAATATAACCTATACCCCATTTCATTTTGGTTTGGCCTTAAAGGCATTTGCTGTAGTTTTCCATGCACAGCTTTTTTGGGCGACTTCTCTTCTAAAACTATTGGATGGATTTTCCTACAAAATTTACAGGAATGTTGCTTTTGATGTCTAGTTGTATTTTTTTTTAATTTTTAATTTTTTTTTATTTTAATCTTATTTTTTTTTTTTTTTTTTTTTGTCTTTATTTAAATAAAGGCCTATTATTAGATACATGAAATAGGAAAAATATAGCATTTTGTAAAAATTCCAACAAAATTAAAAAATTTAAGCATAATGGTTTGGTTCCAAAAACCAATATTAAATCTCGATATGCATGGTGACCTATAAATTTAATTGTATATATTGTCTAAATAAGTGCCTAGGAAGTTTGAACAAATTCTGTCATTAGGAACATAACAAAAAAGGAAAATATACCATTTCTATATAATTTCATACAAAACTTGGTCTTTTAGCATAGGGGTAGAGTTTCAAAAAAATATTCTAAACAAGCATGGGGACCTATCAATTTTATTGCACATTTTGTTTTTATATATGTTAAACTATGTGCTTAGAAAATTAAAAAAAATTCTATTATTGGGAACATACAAAAAAAAAAGGAAATTGTATCCTTATGGGCTAATTTGTGCATACATTGTGGTAATGGTCTCAACAGATTTTGTAAAAAAATATAGGTTTTACATAAAGATGAGCTTTAAATGTTATTGTAATTAAATGTTCTTTACTTTAATACAATTTTAGCAGAATTGTGACCAATGAATAAATGATTAGACTTCAAAAATATCTTATTTAGCTATTTCATGGACTTGTTCAACATTTTGGACAGATTGACATGACGATGGCATTACAAATTATTTTTTAAAATTTTAACAATCATGGTGACCTACCATTATTTTTGCCTTTTCTGTCTATATATATAACAGACTTACTTTACAAAAAGTTTAAAGAAAATCTGTTATGCAGAAAAAACTATAGAAAATGTCTTGAAGAGATACACCCAATTTACAATGAAACTCGTGGTTGTAAGAGAGCGCTATAAAAAGTATCAATCTTGTGCGTCATCTATTTAACATACATTCTTATTTAAATTCAAACTTTACAGAATATCTACTCAAGTTGAGTGACCTATCGCGGTTATAACATCTTTAATTTGAATGTTCACAGGTGAGGTTCTGCGATAAGCACTCGCGAAATTAATCTGCCATAATTTTGCTTTGTGTATCGTAATACGCGCGTTTAAAATCCCAAACGAGAGTCTTGTTACGGTATTGTATTTCCTTCAAGTTTTTAGGGTTATCATTTTAAATCTTGCGAGATACTTTTGTCAGTCACTTATTATTTTATGTGTTTAGACATAACACTGTATATTGAATAGTGGGGGGTCAAAAAGGTGAAAAAAGTGTAATTGCAAACAATATGTAATTTCTTCCATGACACCTTCAATTCTATTGTCACTTAAGTTGTCTTTCTGAAATTAAATAAATGTCTGACATACTGGTTGTAATGATGATGATGATGGAGGAATGGTGACGATGATGATGATGGAGATGGAGGGATTGTGATGATGATGATGATGATGATTGCGATGGAGGGATTATGATGATGATGATGATGATGATGATGATGGAAATGGAGGGATTGGGATGATGATGATGATATGGAGGGATTGTGATGATGATGATGGAGATGGAGGGATTGTGATGATGGAGATGGAGGGATGGTGATGATGGGATGGTGATGATGATGATGATGATGGAGATGGAGGGATGGTGATGATGATGGAGATGGAGGGATGATGATGATGATGATGATGATGATGATGATGATGGAGATGGAGGGATGGTGGTGATGGAGGGATGATGATGGAGATGGAGAGATGATGATGATGATGGAGATGGAGAGATGGTGATGATGATGATGGAGATGGAGAGATGGGGATGATGATGATGGTGGAGATGAAGGGATGATGATGATGGAGATGGAGAGATGGTGATGATGATGATGATGATGGAGATGGTGATGATGATGATGGAGATGGAGGGATGGTGATGATGATGATGGAGATGGAGGGATGGTGATGATGCCACGGTGGCGATGACGATGATCATGGTGGTGGTTGTGATGAAGATGGTGATGATAATTCTGTGGTGGTGATGAAGATGGTGATGGTGGCGATGATGATGTAATCAAGATGATAATCTGATGGTGATGATGATGATGGAGATGTGATGATAATGAAGAAGAAAATGATGTGGGTGATGATAATGATGTGATGATATAAAATAAATAAAATAAAGTCTAAAAACACAGTTCTGACCATTATAACAGGATGAACCCATTTTAACCTGTCAGGCTACCATTTCCCCTATTCTGGCATGGGTGGACAGAAGTTTCATTCTGGCCTCCCTCCGACTTCCTAGGAAGGAGATGATATCATGAATGTGAACTATAGCCATCAACAGATAATTAATTTGCCGATACTATCTCAACCTGGTGTGTTAGGCGACAATGTCCAACCACATGTACTGAATATGAAAGAAAATATTTCAAATTTCTACAAAGAGAAGTTTGATTGATGGCGTTCATTCCAATAAATAATATTTTTTCAGCAGTTTGTATGTAAATTGGTTCTAATTTGGTGTCGGGTGATAACATTTTATGCAAGAGTTGAATTTCTTGAGAGAAAGTGTGATTTAATACGACACTGTTTTAAAAATGTGTAAGGTTAATGGCATTTGGATGGTAATTTTTTTTACTTCTTAACAGTCTGGAAAAAAAAAACGCGCTTGTGGAAGTTAAAAATGTGCACGTGCACAGGCTTGTGATGTTAAAACAAACAGCGTTAGTGCAATAATAATGAGTTTTGGGCCTGATAATTCACTGAATATTATTTGTGCCCATGTAGAAAATTAAAAATGTGCACGTGCACATGCTTGTGATGTTAAAACAAACAGCGCTAGAGCAATAACAATGAGTTTCAAGCCCGATGATTAACTGAATATTATTTATAATATTCATTTATCAATCTCATATATGTTGGTAAAAGAAAATTGTTGCCAATATTAAAAATGCTAATTTATAGAAAGTGGGTATATTTTTATGAACTTTATTTCAATTTATTAAAAAACTGTACAAGTAAAATTGGTTATTTGTTTTATAACTACATGGACTATGTAGAGACCATTTGTAATTCAATATGGAGGCTTCTACCAGATCTCGAATGTGCGACTGCAATTCCTTGGACTGTTTCTCAGAACTTGTGCGACTGGAAGTTTTTGGACTGGTTCCCAGAACTCGATTATGCAACTGCAATTCCTCGGACTGGTTCCCAGAACTTATCTGACTGGTTCCCAGAAATTGTGCGACTGCATTTCCTTGGCCAGATTTCTCGTGCTTGTTTGATTGCAATTCTGTGGACTTGTTCCCAGAACTTGTTTGACTGCAATATCTTGTAATTAAAATTTCTTGGGGTCTCCATGAACACTTGTTGGGGTCTTCCTGAACACTTGCGACTGCCATTTGTTGGGGTCTCCCTGAACACTTGCAATTGCCATTTGTTGGGGGTCTTCATGAACACAATGCGACTGCCATTTGTTGGGTCTCCCTGAACACTTGCGACTGCCATTTGTTGGGGTCTCCCTGAACACTTGCGACTGCCATTTGTTGGGGTCTCCCTGAACACTTGCGACTGCCATTTGTTGGGGTCTCCCTGAACACTTGCGACTGCCATTTGTTGGGGTCTCCCTGAACACATGCGATTGTCATTTGTTGGGGTCTCCCTGAACACTTGCGACTGTCATTTGTTGGGGTCTCCCTGAACACTTGCGACTGCCATTTGTTGGGGTCTCCCTGAACACTTGTGACTCCATTTGTTGGGGTCTCCCTGAACACTTGCAACCGCCATTTGTTGAGGTCTCCCTGAACACTTGCAACTGCCATTTGTTGGAGTCTCCCTGAACATTTGCGACTGATATTTCTTGGGGTCTCCCTGAACTTGTGCGACTGCAGTTCATTTGAGTCTTACATAATCTCAAATCGTCAACCTTTCAGATGAAACTGAAGCATACTATAGACTACTAAACAACCATGTCTGCCTTTCACATATGAAAACGCATAAATTTCACATCTTCTGTTATTGCACGTCATGGTTGTGTATAAATGCTACTGAAATTAGAAAACTAAGAAACAAAATTGTGTAACGTCATGCTTACCTTACATAAAATATGAACATTACCACCGATATTAATTTATTATACGTAATATGCGCCTTTTATAAGAAAGTAAAAGAACGATGTATCTTCTCTATTGAAACTTTTCTTACAAATTAAATTAAATTACCTCCGATTTGATCATATCGGCTATCGTATAACAACTACTAGGAGAGAATTGATATTTTATGAGGCATATTGCAGTATACATTAGATGTAGACAATGGTGGCTCGCTGCAATCAGCCGGCCAGGGAAATTGTCATAAATGATGTATTTAGGGGGTATTTGAAATATACATAATTTTGACATTTATATGCAGAACGAATCCATTATAATGATGATTCATCATCAGAAAGTGCGATTTGGACGTGGAAATGTGAAAGTACTAAATCACAGTGAGGTTGTATGCTTTTGTAGAGAAAATTATAATAAGACACTTTATGAATATTTTGTTAAATTTAGGTACAAGTTTGTATGAATTTTAACTTTGCTTTGGCTTCTCACGGTGCACTAAAATTCCCTTTTAAAAGATTTTCGCAGCCGCACTTGAAATCTTCAAATTAAAACAAATTCTGATTATGTTTTTTATTTTCATTTTTAAATATGTGTACATAATTATGCCCCCCTTTCGAAAAGGGTGGGGCATATTGTTTTGCAAATGTCGATCTGTACTTAAGAAATGTGGTTGCCATGGTAACAAAACATGTATAAAACACTAAAAATTGCTTGTCTTCGCGATAACTCAAGAGCAGCTGGCACTACAAACTCGAAACTTGGCAGAAATGTTTGTGTCATGGTCATTGAAGTGAGGCATATATGTTTTACAAACATCTTGTTTAATATGTTGTTGTTTTTTCACTGAAATTAAAAGTTTATAAAATTTTATAATTGCAATTAGCAGATTAGTCCAAGTCCCCTCAAAAAATAATTTTGAGTGAAACCGGTGTTACTGGTCCTCAAAATAAGCACTTCCATGGCCGGGATAGTAAAGATGCTGCATCTAAAACTTTCTTGCCTCTCACCGCTGCTGGTTCGAATCCCACTGTGAGCTTGACTTGTCAAGTGAGAAAGTGTCGATTCTTACGGATGGTGGGAGGTGTACCGTACTGGTTCTACCCAGGAAAAATGGGGTGGTCTGCCTCTACCACAAACAAAATCGACCGTCATATATCACCTAACAGAACTTATCTGACTGAAATTCCTTGAACTGGTTCCCAGAAATTGTGTGACTGCATTTCCTTGGCCTGATTTCTCGTACTTGTGTGATTGCAATTCTGTGGACTTGTTCCCAGAACTTGTTTGACTGCAATATCTTGTAATTAATATTTCTCGGGGTTTCCATGAACACTTGAAAAATGAAAAATGGGGTGGCCTACCTCTACAACAAAAAACTGACTATCATACATGGCCTAACATGTGTTAAAAATGATGTAAAACACCATATTTGAACAAACAAATCTGAAGTCCAATTGCTGCGGTGCAGTCTTCCCATGGTATAATATTCACCCATCATACAACAATATTAATTCCAGATGAATATGATAAGGCTAACTAGGGTATCATTAAACCTTTATCTAAATATTGAAGTAATATTAACTGGTCTTGACCATGTTGTTCTGCCCGGGGACATGTCCACCATTATAGTTCTATTGTCCATGACCATATATGTCCAAGGGGTGTGGTCATTTCACCTTATGGGGGACAGGTGACA
>JAWPHD010020278.1:0-32430 GCA_037043455.1 Cyrtodaria siliqua | reverse complement strand
TGAACATTTAACTGCTATTTTGCTTTCTTTGTTTCCCACCAAGGCATTACTTCGCATTACTTGTTAAGTTTTTTGAATAAAGATCTCTTAGGCTGTAGGCTCACTCCCAGCGATGTGTTGTGTTTGTTCTTATGGTGAACGGTATGTGTCTTCGACCATTACGTGAAGTAAGGTAAAATTCAAGTGGTATTTGTGGGGGTTTGTTCAATTACTTCACGTGGTGGTCGGGGAGTACTGGCGTTTGCATGTATGCAAAATACTTAAGAAGATAAATGTTTTATGTTCGTCGGAGGCGTAGACGACATAGAACATAATGGTATTTACTTATACGGTTCAATGGTATTTACTTATAAAAGTCAATGGCATTTACTTATACAGTTCAAAGGTATTTCCTTATACAATTCAATGGTAATTACTATACAGTTCAATGGTATTTACTTATACGGTTCAATGGTATTTACTTATACAAGTCAATGGATTTACTATTTAAGATTACTCAGTCCATGGCATTTACTGATACAGTTCAGTGATATTTACTTATACATTCATGGTATTTACTTATACAATTCAATAGTATTTACTTATACAGTTCAATGATATTTCATATACAGTTCAATAGTATCGACTTATACAGGTTCAATGGTATTTACTTATACAATTCAATGGTAGTAACTTATACATTCAATGGTATTTACTTATACAATTTAATGGTATTACCTATAAAGTTCAATGGTATTTCACTTATACAGTTCAATGGTATTTACTGATACAATTCAATGGTTTTTACTTATACAATTCAATGGTATTTACTTATACATTTCAATGGTACTTACTTACAAGTCAATGGTATGTACTTAGATAAGTCATGGTAGGTATTACTTTATTACACTGTTCAAGGTGGCTTTCTGATACAGGTCAGTGGAGATTTAGAGGAGTGACAGATTAAATGTTGTTGTTGAAGGTACATTGCATTGGTGGTAGGTTCTTTTTTACAGTGTTCAGAGTTTATTTACTTATAGATCAGTTCAATGGTATTTACTTATACATTCAATGGTATTTACTTATGCAGTTAAAGCATATTACTTATACGGTGGTCAATGGATTTACGTTATAGCAAGGGTCAATTGTATTTACTTATACAATCATATATTTACTTATAGGCAATTCTATAATATATACTTATACATTTCAATGGGATTTACTGATACAATTCAATGGTATTCACTGATATCTTCAATGGTAGTTACTTATACATTCAATGGTATTACTTATATATTGCAATGGTATTACTTATATATTCAATGGTATTTACTTATAAAGTTCAATGGTATTTACTTATACAGTTCAATGTTATTTACTGATACAAGTCAGTGGTATTTAATTATGTATTGATTCAGTTCAATGGTATTCAATTCTACAGTTCAATGGTATTTACTTATACAATTCAATGGTATTCACTGATATATTCAATGTAGTTACTTATACATTCAATGGTATTTACTTATATATTCAATGGTATTTACTTATATATTCAATGGTATTTACTTATCAAGTTCAATGGTATTTACTTATACAGTTCAATGTTATTTACTGATACAAGTCAGTGGTATTTAATTATTTATTGATACAGTTCAATGGTATTCAATTCTACAGTTCAATGGTATTTACTTATACGGTTCAGTGGTATTTACTTATACAAGTCAATGGTATGTACTTATAGAAAGTCAGTGGTATTACATATACAAGTCAATGGTATTTACTAATACAAGCCAATGGTATTAACTTAGTACAAGTCAATGGTAAATCACTTATTATAAGTCAATGGTATTTACTTAAACAGTTCATTGGTATTTACTTTATAAAGTGGTATTTACATCTACAGTTCAATGGTATTTACTTGTACAGTTCAATGGTATTTACTTAAACAGTTCAATGATATTTACATATACAGTTCAATAGTATCTACTTATACAGTTCAATGGTATTTACTTATACAATTCAATGGTAGTAACTTATACATTCAATGGTATTTACTTATACAATTTAATGGTATTTACCTATAAAGTTCAATGGTATTTACTTATACAGTTCAATGGTATTTACTGATACACAATTCAATGGTTTTTACTTATACAATTCAATGGTATTTACTTATACATTTCAATGGTATTTACTTATACAAGTCAATGGTATTTACTTAGATAAGTCAATGGTATTTACTTATTTATTTATAGACAGTTCAATGGCATGTTCTTATACAGTTCAGTGATATTTACTTATACAATTCTATTGTACTTAACAATTACCAATGGTATTACTTATACAGTTCAATGTTATTAACATATACAGTTCAATGGTATTTACTTATACATTCAATGGTATTTACTTATGCAGTTAATATCTTATTTACGAGTGGTCAATGGTATTTACTTATACAATTCAATGTATTTACTTATACAATTCAATATATTTACTTATACAATTCAATATATATACTACATTTATGGTATTTACTGTATGTATTGCATGGTATCTGATATATTCAATGGTAGTGTTACTTATACATTCAATGTAGTTACTTATATATCAATGGTATTTACTTATATATTCAATGGTATTACTTTATTAAAGTTCTAATGGTATTTACTTATACAGTTCAATGTTATTTACTGATACAAGTCAGTGGTATTTATTATTTATTGATACAGTTCAATGGTATCAATTCTACAGTTCAATGGTATTTACTTATACAATTCAATGGTATTCACTGATATATTCAATGGTAGTTACTTATACATTCAATGGTATTTACTTATATATTCAATTGGTATTTACTTATATATTCAATGGTATTTACTTATAAGTTCATTGGTATGTACTTATACAGTTCAATGTTATTTACTGATACAAGTCAGTGGTATTTAATTATTTATTGATACAGTTCAATGGTATTCAATTCTACAGTTCAATGGTATTTACTTATACGGTTCTGTGGTATTTACTTATACAAGTCAATGGTATTTACTTATAAAAGTCAGTGGTATTTACATATACAAGTCAATGGTATTTACTAATACAAGCCAATGGTATTAACTTATACAAGTCAATGGTAATCACTTATATAAGTCAATGGTATTTACTTAAACAGTTCAATGGTATTTACTTATAAAGTGGTATTTACATCTACAGTTCAATGGTATTTACTTGTACAGTTCAATGGTATTTACTTAAACAGTCAATCGGTATTTACTTATAAAGTGGTATTTACATCTACAGTTCAATGGTATTTACTTCTACAGTTCAATGTATTTAGTTCTACAGTTCAATGGTATTTACTTAACAGTTCAATGGTATTTACTTATAAAGTGGTATTTACATCTACAGTTCAATGGTATTGACTTCTACAGTTCAATGGTATTTTTACAACTATAGTTCTATGGTATTTACTTTTACAGTTCAATGGTATTTACTTCTACAGTTCAATGGTATTTACTTCTACATTTCAATGGTATTTGATTCTACAGTTCAATGGTAGTTGATCTACAGATTCAATGGTATTTACTTCTACAGTTTAGTGGTATTTACTAATACAGTTTAATGGTATTTGATTTCTTCAGTTTAATGCTATTTAATTCTACAGTTCAATGGTATTTACTTATACGGTTCAATGGTATTTACTTATACAAGACAATGTTATTTATTTATACAAGTGAATGGTATTTACTGATACAATTCAATGCTATTTACTTATACAATTCAATGGTATTTATTTAACAGTTCAATGGCATTTACTATACAGCTGGATGGTGTTTTCTTATACAATTCAATGGTATTTACTGATACAGTTCAGTGGTATGTACTTATACAGTTCAATGGTATTTACTTATACTGTTCAATGGTATTTACTTATACTGTTCAATGGTATTTACTTATACAGTGGTATTTACTATACATTTCAATGGTATTTACTTATACAGTTCAATGATATTGACTTATACAGTTCAACGGTAGTTTACTTATAGATGTCAATGGTATTTACTTTTACAAGTCAATGGTATTTACTTATACAAGTCAATGGTATTTACTTCTAGTGATATTTACTTATACAGTTCAATGGTATTTATTGATACATTTTAATGGGAATTTACTTATATAGTTTAATGGTATGTTTTATACAGTTCAATGGTATTTACTTATACAGTTCAATGCTATTTACCTATACAGTTCAATGGTATTTACTTACTCAATTCAATGGTATTTACTTATACAATTCAATGGTATTTATTTATACCATTGAATGGTATTTACTTATACAATTCAATGGCATTTACCTATACAAGTCAATGGTATTTACTGATACAATTTAATGGTATTTATTTATATGGTTCAATGGTATTTACTTATACTGTTCATGGACTGATGCAATTCACTGATATTTACTTATGCAATTCACTGGTATTTACTTATGAAATTCACTGGTATTGACTGGTATTTACTTATGCAATTCACGGTTGTTTACTGGATGCAATTGCAATTGGATTTACCGATACAGATTCAATGGTATTTACTGATACAATCATGGTATTTACTTATACTATTCAATGGTAGTTACTGATACAATTCATGTATTTACTGATAAAATTCATGTTTTTACTTATACAAGTAAAATGGTATTTACTTATACAATAGAATGGTATTTCTTAGTGACAATTGAATGGTATTTACCTATACAATTCAATGGTATTTACCTATACAATTCAATGGTATTTACCTATACAATTCAATGGGTAGTTTACTTATACAGACTCAGATGGTAGGTGGTCCCGAGAATTCAATGGTATTTACCTATACAATTCAATGGAATTTACCTATACAATCAATGGTAATTACTTATACAGTTCATTCGTATTTACTGATGCAATTTAGTGGTATGTATGCATGCTATTCAATGGTATTACGTATGCACTCAATGGTATTTATGGATGCAATTCATGGTATTTACGTATCCATTTCAATGGTATTTACTTATACAATTCAATGGTAATTACTTATACAATTCGAATGATATTTACTTATACAATTCAATGGTAATAACTTATACAATTCAATGTATTTACTTATTGCAGTTCAATGGTATTTACTTATACAGTTCAATGGCATTTCATATATAGTTCAATGGTATTTACTTATACAGTTTAATGGTATTTACTTATACAGTGGTATTTTTACTCTACAATTCAATGGTATTTACTTATACAATTCATGGTATTTACATATACCGTTCAGTGGTATGTACTTATACAGTTCAATGGTATTTACTTATACGTCATGGTATTTTCTTATACAGTGGTAGTTTACTATACAATTCAATGGTAGTTACTTATACAGTTCAACGGTAGTACTTATAGACGTCAATGTAGTTTACTTATACAAGTCAATGGTATTTACTTATAGTGATATTTACTTATACAATTCATGGTATTTATTGATACAAAGTCAATGATAGTTACTTATACAATTCAATTATATTTCTAGTTGAACTCCAGTTTCTAGAGTTGTTGCAAAATAAACCACTTTTAGAATAGCGCAACAACTCCTTTTATATTTGAGTCCCGTTGATCTAATTATAAGATTTCTCATTGTTGTATGATTTCACATTATGTGGTTACATTAAGCAATGGGAAAGCTTATAAATATTAGCAGTACAGTAACAGCGGAGTTATGGCCCTTGATTTAGTTAAAAATGCTATATTTTTGCTATATTTTGTATCGTTAAGACGATAGGGCTTTCATTGTTCATCCTATCTTTAACAAACTTTACCACATTGTTAATATCAATGAAAGCTCGGATAAGTTCGAAAACCAGCCAGATCGGACCAGTAACAGCGGAGTTATAGTCCTTGATTTAGTTAAAAATGCTATATTGCTATATTGCTATATTTTGCCTCGTAAGACGATAGGGCCTTCATTAGCTCAACTGGCCAAGGGCCAGCAGAGCTTATGGGATGGCGAGTTGTCCGTCGTCCGTCCGTCCGTCCGTCCGTCGTTCGTCCGTCGTTAACTTTTGTCTCGTTAAGACGATAGGGCCTTCATTTTTCATCCGATCTTTACCAAACTTTAACAGATTGTTAATAATAATTAAAGCTCGATAAGTTTGAAAACCAGCCAGATCGGAACAGTAACAGCGGAGTTATGGCCCTTGATTTAGTTAAAAATGCTATATTGCTATATTTTGCCTTGTTAAGACAATAGGGCCTTCACTTTTCATCCGATCTTTACCAGACTTTAAAAGATTGTTAATATCAATGAAAGCTCGAAATAATTTGAAAACCAGCCAGATCGAACCAGTAACAGCGGAGTTATGGCCCTTGATTTAGTTAAAAATGCTATATTGCTACATTTTGCCTTGTTATGACAATAGGGCCTTCATTTTTCATCCGATATTTACCAAACTTTAACAGATTGTAAATATCAATGAAAAGCTCGGAAAGTTTGAAAACCAGCCAGATCGGACCAGTAACAGCGGAGTTATGGCCCTTGATTTAGTTAAAAATGCCATATTGCTATATTTTGCCTCGTTAAGACGATAGGGCGTTTATTTTTTTTAGCAGATTGTTAATGTCAATGATAGCTCGGAAAAGTTAAAAACAACAGCCAGATTGGACCAGTAACAGCGGAGTTATGGCCATTGATTTTGTTAAAAATGCTATATTTTACCTCGTTAAGACGATAGGGCCTCTATTTTTCATCCGATCTTTACCAAACTTTAACACATTGTTAGTGTCAATGAAAGCTCGGATAAGTTCGAAAACCAACCGGATCAAACCAGGAACAGCGGAGTTATGGCCCTGCTATATTTTGCCTGAAGACGATAGGGCCTTCATTAGACATTTGATCTTCGATCTGGATTCGACAACCAGCCAGATCGGACCAGTAAAGGCGGAGTTATGGCTCTTGATTTAGTTAAAAATGCTATATTTTGCCTCGTTAAGACGATAGGGCCTTCATTTTTCATCCTATCTTTACCAAACTTTACTACATTGTTAATATCAATGAAAGCTCGATTAAATTCGAAAATAAGCCAGATCAGACCATTAACACTGGAGTTATGGCCCTTGAGTTAGTTCAAAATGCTATATTTTGCCTCGTTAAGACGATAGGGCCTTTATTTTTGAATGGCCTTCAGAGTGATCTTGAATTTGAAGATACTGACATGAGTGTTGGGTTTTGCACATTGTCTGGATGAGATGAGTAAATGTGCAAAATTATTTCAAAATTCCTCAATGCATGCAAGAGTTATTAAGTAGACATGATATGCACCTTACTATAGACATATAAGAAGTGAAGACCTTCAGGGTGATTTTGTCTTTGAAGATAACAACATGGGTTTGGATTTGGCACATTGTCTTGATGAGAAAAGGAAATATGCCATGTCATTTTGAAATCCCTCAATATACACTTCTCAAAACTGCTAACTACACCGCTACGTTTTGGGTTATATATATCGATGGGTTGAATGTTTTTCAATAAAATAAAAAGGAAATACCAATTCAATCATTTTTACATCATTTCATTTTATTTTTTTCATGGGCAATGCTAGAACTAAACCACAATAAGCAATTACAAACGACCCATGTAAACACTAAAGTCACACTTTTCATTTCTTGTTCATAAAAGTGTGACTTTAGTGTTTACATGGGTCGTTTGTAATTGCTTATTGTGGTTTAGTTCTAGCATTGCCCATGAAAAAAATAAAATGAAATGATGTAAAAATGATTGAATTGGTATTTCCTTTTTATTTTATTGAAAAACATTCAACCCATCGATATATATAACCCAAAACGTGAGCGGTGTAGTTAGCAGTTTTGAGAAGTGTATGCAAGAATTATGAAGAGGAGACAAAAGCAGAAGTGAATGGCCTTCAAAAGGACCTTGACCTTGACGATACTGACATGAGATGAATAAATGTGCATAGTTATTTTGAAATCCTTTCATGCATGCACAAGTTGTGAAGAGGGAAAAGAAATGGGCCTGCCGAGTGACCTCCACCTTGGAAGATACTGACAATGGTGTTCAGTTATGCACGTAATGTCTTGATGAGATGAGTAAATGTGCAAAGTTATTTCAAAATATTTCTATGGATATGAATACAAGAGTTCTGGAGTTGGCACAAAATGGGCCTTACTATAGATGAATAAATGTGCCTACTTATTCTGCAATCCTCCGTGCATGCAAGAGTTATTAAGAGGTCACGAACATGACTAATATAGGCATAAAAGAAGTGAATGACCTTCAGAAAGACCTTGACCTTGAAGATAATGACATTGGGTTGGATTTGGCTCATTGTTTTGATGAGATGAGTAAATGTGCTATGCTATTCTGAAATCCTTCCATGGATGCAAAAATTCTGCAGCGGGTACGGAACAGAGCCTTACTATTGACATATAAGATATAGACTGAACTTACAATAATGTCTCTATAGCAAAAACAGCAATTTTTTCAGATTGTTTCGCGGAATACTGCAGCATCTTACATCGAGTGAATTATTATTATATAATTCCAAGATATTGTTTTTTAGTTTATAAGAGGGTATGCTGTTATTGAAAGATAATGACAATGGTGTTCGGTAATTAGTGACTGGCCTTCATAATTACCTTGACCTTGAAGATACCGACATGGTTGTCAAGTACGTTTTGCTCATCTTGATGAGAAGAATAAATGTGCATAGTTATGAAATCCCTTCACGCATGCAAGAGTTATGAAGTGGACAAAAAATTGGCCTTACTATAGACATATAAGAGGTGAATGGCCTTCAGAGTGACCTTGACCTTGAATATATGGGCATAGGTTTATGGCTCTGACAATCTTGATGAGATGAGCAATCATTCCATGCATGCAGTACTATTTAAGTGCGGACGAGAAAATGGCCTTACTATAGACATATAAGAAGTGAATGACCTTCAGACAATAATGTCTCGATAGCAAAACAGCAATTTGTGTAGTGTGTGTGGTAATTATTCACTGGATCCGTAGGACCTAAGTCACATGTTCGCGGAATACTGCAGCATCTGACATCATGTGAATTATTACTATATGTAATTAGAGCCATTGTTTTATAGTTTATAAGAGGGTATACTGTTATTGGAATCCTTTTACCACTGACAATCGGAGCAAATATTAATGTTATTCAAAACTTTAAATGTGTCCATGCCCCAAAGAAAACAATCAGAGGAAAACAAAAACATAAAATTTAAAGAAAAAAGTTTTATAATTCTAGTAATTCGACGCTGAATCGATATGCACATCTTGACATCATAGGTAAGCATCCTGTAAACTTTCAAAACAATTGGTTGAAATGTATGGGAGGAGATAGACACACAAATTTGTCAAGACGGACAGACGGCTGGACATGATATTCGATGGTGGAGGCATAAAACTAATATACAAATCTACCAAAGACAAAAATAAAATGTTTGACGGATTTACAAAATAACTAAATAAAACACAGCCTTTTCTTCAATTACAAGTGTTGAAAATTGGACACAAAATGGGACTATAGGCTTACAAGAAGAGAATGGCTTTCAGAATGACCTTGACGTTGAAGATACTGACATGGGGTCGGATTTGGCACATTGTCTGAATAAGATAAGTAGATGTGCCAAGTTATTTTGAAATAAGTTCTATGGATGCAAACGTTCGGGCATGAAATGGGCCTTACATAGACATATAAGAAATGAATGGTCTTCAGAAAGACCTTGACGTTGAAGATACTGACATGGGGTTGGATTTGGCACACTGTCTTGATGAGATGAGTAAATGTGCTACCTTATTCTGAAATCTTTCCATGGATGCAAGAGTTCTGGAGCAGCATGAAAACGGCCATACTATAGGCATATAAGAGGTAAATGGCCTTCAGAGAGACACTGACCTTGAAGATACTGACATGGGTGGCGGGCTCTGTACAGTCTTGATGAGATCAGCAATCCCTCCATGCATGAAGTACTATTAGAGCAGATGAATTGAACTGAATTTTGTTCGACGGCTCATCAACACAGTATAGGTTATTTAGAGCCGCCCCAGAGAGAGGGAAGGATACAAAAGAATCCGGGAACCGAGTCCTACTCTTATTATCAAATAGATTCCTATGGTTCTTTAAACCGCCCGGTTTACGTCCCTATCTGACGGACGAGGCTAAGGGAAAGTGTCTTGCCCAAGAACACGCAGACGAAACTCAGTGGCACCACGGAGGTTTAAACCCGGGGCCTTCAGTTACAAATCCGCCGCGCTACCGACTGCGGCACGCCAGCCCCTTAGAGCAGATGAGAAATGGGCCTTACTATAGACATATCAGAAGTGAATGGCATTCTGAGTGACCTTGGCTTTGAAGATACAGACATGGGAGTTAGGCTCTGCACAATATTGATGAGATGAGCAATCCTTCGAAGTATGAAGTACTATTAGAGCAGATGAGAAAATGGCCTTACTATAGACATATAAGAAGTGAATGACCTTCAGACAATAACGTCTCGATAGCAAAACAGCAATTTGTGTAGTGTGTGTGGTAATTATTCACTGGATCTGTAGGACCTGAGTCACATGTTCGCGGAATACTGCAGCATCTGACATCATGTGAATTATTACTTTATGTAATTAGAGCCATTGTTTTATAAGAGGGTATACTGTTATTGGAATCCTTTTACCACTGACAATCGGAGCAAATATTAATGTTATTCAAAACTTAAAATGTGTCCATGCCCCATTGAAAACAATCAGTGGAAAACAAAAACATAAAATTTAAAGAAAAAAGGTTCAAAATTCTAGTAATTCGACGCTGAATCGATATGCACATCTTGACATCATAGGTAAGCATCCTGTAAACTTTCGAAACAATTGGTTGAAATGTATGGGAGGAGATAGACACACAAACTTGTCAAGACGGACAGACGGCTGGCCATGATATTCGATGGTGGAGGCATAAAACTAATATACAAATCTAGCAACACAAAAAAAACTGTTTGACGGATTTACAAAGTAACTAAATAAAACACAGCTTTTTTCAATTACAAGTGTTGTAAATTGGACAAAAAATGGGACTATAAGCTTACAAGAAGAGAATGGCTTTCATAATGACCTTGACGTTGAAGATACTGACATGGGGTCGGATTTGCCACATTGTCTGGATAAGAAAAGTAGATGTGCCAAGTTATTTTGAAATAAGTTCTATGGATGCAAAAGTTCGGGCATGAAATGGGCCTTACATAGACATATAAGAAATGAATGGTCTTCAGAAAGACCTTGACGTTGAAGATACTGACATGGGGTTGGATTTGGCACACTGTCTTGATGAGATGAGTAAATGTGCTACCTTATTCTGAAATATTTTCATGGATGCAAGAGTTCTGGAGCAGCATGAAAACGGTCATACTGTAGGCATATAAGAGGTAAATGGCCTTCAGAGAGACACTGACCTTGAAGATACTGAAATGGGTGGCGGGCTCTGTACAGTCTTGATGAGATCAGCAATCCCTCACTGCATAAAGTACTATTAGAGCAGATGAATTGAACTGAATTTTGTTCAACGGCTTATCAACACAGTATAGGTTACTTCGAGCCGCCCCAGAGAGAGGGAAGGATACAAAAGAATCCGGGAACCGTGCCCTACTGTTATTATCAAATAGATTCCGATGGTTCTTTAAACCGCCCGGTTTACGTCCCTATCTGACGGACGAGGCTAAGGGAAAGTGTCTTGCCCAAGAACACGCAGACGAAACTCAGTGGCACCACGGAGGTTTAAACCCGGGGCCTTCAGTTACAAATCCGCCGCGCTACCGACTCCGCCATGCCAGCCCCTTAGAGCAGATGAGAAATGGGTCTTACTATAGACATATCAGAAGTGAATGGCGTTCAGAGTGACCTTGGCTTTGAAGATACAGACATCGGAGTTAGGCTCTGCACAATCTTGATGGGATGAGCAATCCTTCCAAGCCTGAAGTACTATTAGAGCAGATGAGAAAATGGCCTTAGTATAGACATATAAGAAGTGAATGACCTTCAGACAATAATGTATCGATAGCAAAACAGCAATTTGTGTAGTGTGTGTGGTAATTATTCACTGGATCTGTGGGACCTAAGTCACATGTTCGCGGAATACTGCATCATCTGACATCATGTGAATTATTACTTTATGTAATTAGAGCCATTGTTTTATAAGAGGGTATACTGTTATTGGAATCCTTTAACTACTGACAATCGGAGCAAATATTAATGTTATTCAAAACTTAAAATGTGTCCATGCCCCAATGAAAACAATTAGTGGAAAACAAAAACATAAAATTTAAAGAAAAAAGGTTCATAATTCTAGTAATTCGACGCTGAATCGATATGCACATCTTGACATCATAGGTAAGCATCCTGTAAACTTTCAAAACAATTGGTTGAAATGTATGGGAGGAGATAGACACACATACTTGTCAAGACGGACAGACGGCTGGACATGATATTCGATGGTGGAGGCATAAAACTAATATGCAAATCTAGCAACACAAAAAAAACTGTTTGACGGATTTACAAAGTAACTAAATAAAACACAGCCTTTTTTCAATTACAAGTGTTGTAAATTGGACACAAAATGGGACTATAGGCTTACAAGAAAGGAATGGCTTTCAGAATGACCTTGACGTTGAAGATACTGACATGGGGTCGGATTTGGCACATTATCTGGATAAGATAAGTAGATGTGCCAAGTTATTTTGAAATAAGTTCTATGGATGCAAAAGTTCGGGCATGAAATGGGCCTTACATAGACATATAAGAAATGAATAGTCTTCCGAAAGACCTTGACGTTGAAGATACTGACATGGGGTTGGATTTGGCACACTGTCTTGATGAGATGAGTAAATGTGCTACTTTATTCTGAAATCTTTCCATGGATGCAAGAGTTCTGGAGCAGCATGAAAACGGCATACTATAGGCATATAAGAGGTAAATGGCCTTCAGAGAGACACTGACCTTGAAGATACTGACATGGGTGGAGGGCTCTGCACAGTCTTGATGAGATCAGCAATCCCTCCATGCATGAAGTACTATTAGAGCAGATGAATTGAACTGAATTTTGTTTAACGGCTCATCAACACAGTATAGGTTATTAAGAGCCGCCCCAGAGAGAGGGAAGGATACAAAAGAATCCGGGAACCGTGCCCTACTCTTATTATCAAATAGATTCCTATGGTTCTTTAAAACGCCCGGTTTACCTCCCTATCTGACGGACGAGGCTAAGGGAAAGTGTCTTGCCCAAGAACACGCAGACGAAACTCAGTGGCACCACGGAGGTTTAAACCCTGGGCCTTCAGTTACAAATCCGCCGCGCTACCGACTGCGCCACGCCAGCCCCTTAGAGCAGATGAGAAATGGGCCTTACTATAGACATATCAGAAGTGAATGGCATTCAGAGTGACCTTGGCTTTGACGATACGGACATGGGAGTTAGGCTCTGCACAATCTTGATGAGATGAGCAATCCTTCCAAGCCTGAAGTACTATTAGAGCAGATGAGAAATGGGCCTTACTATAGACATATCAGAAGTGAATGGCATTCAGAGTGACATTGACTTTGAAGATACGGACATGAGTGTTAGGCTCTGCACAGTCTTGATGAGATGAGCAAACCTTCCATGCATGAAGTACTATTAGAGCAGATGAGAAATGAGCCTTACTATAGACATATCAGAAGTGAATGGCATTCAGAGTGACATTGACTTTGAAGTAAGGACATGAGTGTTAGGCTCTGCACAGTCTTGATGAGATGAGCAATCCTTCCATGCATGAAGTACTATTAGAGCAGATGAGAAATGGGCCTTACTATAGACATATCAGAAGTGAATGGCATTCAGAGTGACCTTGACTTTGAAGATACGGACATGGGTGTTAGGCTATGCACAGTCTTGATGAGATGAGCAATCCTTCCATGCATGAAGTACTATTAGAGCAGATGAGAAATGGGCCTTACTATAGACGTATCAGAAGTGAATGGCATTCAGAGTGACCTTGACTTTGAAGATACGGACATGGGTGTTAGGCTCTGCACAGTCTTGATGAGATGAGCAATCATTCCATGCATGAAGTACTATTAGAGCAGATGAGAAATGGGCCTTACTATAGACATATCAGAAGTGAATGGCATTCAGATTGACCTTGACTTTGACGATACGGACATGGGTGTTAGGCTCTGCACAGTCTTGATGAGATGAGCAATCCTTCCATGCATGAAGTACTATTAGAGCAGATGAGAAATGGGCCTTACTATAGACATATCAGAAGTGAATGGCATTCAGAGTGACCTTGACTTTGAAGATACGGACATGGGTGTTAGGCTCTGCACAGTCTTGATGAGATGAGCAATCCTTCCATGCAAGAAGTACTATTAGAGCAGATGAAAAATGGGCCTTACTATAGACATATCAGAAGTGAATGGCATTCAGAGTGACCTTGACTTTGAAGATACGGACATGGGTGTTAGGCTCTGCATAGTCTTGATGAGATGAGCAATCCTGCCATGCATGAAGTACTATTAGAGCAGATGAGAACTGGGCCTTACTATAGACATATCAGAAGTGAATGGCATTCAGAGTGACCTTGACTTTGACGATACGGACATGGGTGTTAGGCTCTGCACAGTCTTGATGAGATGAGCAATCCTTCCATGCATGAAGTACTATTAGAGCAGATGTGAAATGGGCCTTACTATAGACATATCAGAAGTGAATGGTCTTCAGATTGACCTTGGCCTTGAAGATACTGGCATGGGTGTTAGGCTCTGCACAGTCTTGATGAGATGAGCAATCCTTCCATGCATGAAGTACTATTAGAGTGGACAATAAATGGGCCCTACTATAGATATCAGAAGAGAATGGCTTCAGAGTGACCTTGACCTTGAAGATACTGGCATGGGTGTTAGGCTCTGCACAGTCTTGATGAGATGAGCAATCCTTTCATGCATGAAGTACTATTAGAGCAGATGAGAAATGGGCCTTACTATAGACATATCAGAAGTGAATGGTCTTCAGATTGACATTGGCCTTGAAGATACTGGCATGGGTGTTGGGCTCTGCACAGTCTTGATGGGATGAGCAATTGTTCCATGCATGAAGTACTATTAGAGCAGACAAGAAATGGGCCTTACTATAGACATAAGAAGTGAATGACATTCAGACAATAATGTCTTCATAGCAAGAGCAATTTGTGTAGATTGTGTGGTCATTATTCACTGGATCTGTAGGACCGGAGTCGCATGTTTGCGGAATAATGCAGCGTCTGACATCACGTGAATTATTACTACAGGCATATAAGAAGTGAATGACCTTCACAATAAAGCAAATATTTTACACATAAAAGGTCACAGAAGGATACCTCATCGAGAACGGATGGAGGTCATTACTCTATCCAATAGATGCTCGGAGCATGATGTAATTAAAAAGGTTGTCAATCTGATACAAAATTTAACTAGAATCACTGGTGTAAAAGAAGGTCAAGGTCAATCATGTTATCATGTAGAAGTTGCATAGATGTATCTGTGGGGCGTAGGAGTGATTTAAAACAGACCTAAAGAGAAACTTTTACAGGTGTGAGGTACACAATCGGTTGGCTGGTTGGTTGAATGGTGTTTTAAGTCATTTTCAGTCAATTTTAGGCTATATATGACAGTCGATATTTTAGTAGTGGAGACAGACCATCCTGTATACCTTCCATCATCCAAAAGAAGTACATATGGAGAGTAGGACAAGGTAATGCTGTGTGGCAGCTGTAAAAAGACATAATAAGTGAATGACCTTCAGAGGGCAGTTGTAAAAGGTTGACCCTACTACAAATCAGCAGTCCTATTACTTACTGTCCTTTGAGATCAATGGATCAAATCTTTGTGTCTTTAAGGTAGAATACTGCTGAAGACAATGCTAGTGGCCAGAAGAGGTGTTTGAACCGTATATCCAAAACAGAGACAATAAAACCGAGTCTGCTACTCTCCCGTTTGTGTTTGTTGCTTCCAAAGGACCCTTTTTCATATTTATTTAAAAGCCAATCCACTATCATGGTGCAGGCATAACAAATTGTATTATCTGCTTATGTTACACAAGTTTAGTTAGAACAATAGTATGCTCGGGCAGTGCATGCTCCTGTAAAACAGATTCCACCCCAACCCTATCCCCACCCCAATAGTTTACATGTTAATGATGCATATAAACTCCATCTAACGCTACCATATGAAGGACCCTTTAAATCTTATTAAACATTAACTATTTTTAAATCATGTAATCTTAAAAAGAAACAATAAATTTAATTGTATTTAATTGGGTTTTAAGGCGCACCAACACATGAAAGGTTATATGGTGCCTAACAGGAATGAATATGCCAGGCTCATCCTCCATTTACATCATGATGAAGACCTTTAATGAGCATGAACAGAAAATGATAAAACGACAAAATGAATTTGTGGGGGTTCTACCCCTCTGCCTACCCCTTTAACTGGATCTGCAGTGGCCCTACTATTTGCCCGGGTACCACACGGGGCCAATAAATTGAAGGTTAATTCTATATATGTCATAATAATTTACATTTTGAACACCGTTTTTACCTTTTTTATAAATTTTGAATGCGTGTAGTTTCCATGCTTAGTAAAAAAATATATATAATCTAATTTATAATCTACCCATTATTTCATAACCATAATTTCATTATGTATAAAATAGTATTGTGGTTCATGATAGAAAAACAGCATGTTGTGTATTGATACATTTAACAAACACTAAATATTGCTAAATTTAATTTACAATTTTACTTCTAAGAAAACAAGAGGCATTCATTGCCTGTCAGTACAGATGCTCGACTTTCAAGGCCTTGTCTATGTGTTGGTTAACTGTGTTTAAGTGTATACTAATCTCTATGAGTTCTGACAGTGAGTACATATGTGATGTCTTACTGATTTTTTTTGTGGGGATTCTGAGATATGATGAAAATAAAAAAATTTAAAAAGACTATTATAAAGTTGACAAGCTTAAATACAAAACTTGAACCAATTTTTTCTATAAAAGGGGCAATAATTTGTTATATCTCTGGAAATATTTATAAGGAAGTCCATAAGCAGATTTGGTTGAGCTAGGAGAAGGAATGTAAGAGGTGGAACTATAAACACAGTCCACATGCAAAACTTGATGAACAAAGTGACGCCGATGCCGCAGTCATTACATAAGAACAGTCGAGCTAAAGATGTATTGCTAAGCAAAATTAATAAAATTGAGAAGAAAAAAAATAGCATTTTTGTGTATTTATAAAAAGTAATGCTTCTATTGGAATCGTTTAAACATTGTCTATTAATGCTATATCAATGCAGATCAAAGTCTGTGTTCTAGTCTGGCAACAATAAACATCAATATTGCTCAACTGAACTTACAATAGCAATCTTTGTAATTAATAGAAGTATGATATATTATTGGAATCATTTTAACCCTTAACCCGCCAAGCATGACTATAATAGCCATTGCGTCGATTGTAAACGCAGATCAGTCTGTTAGTAACTCGCAGGCTGATCAGTGTTTACAATGTCCAGCTTCTGATCAGTCATTTTCCCCATAACACCCCTTTGTCACATAAATGGAATGGTCTTAGTTTCAAAGAAAGAACAGTCCATTATATATATGTAGTGGGTTAAGGGCTAACATGCTACAGTATACATGTTAAGTCTAGGAACAACATAAATATTGCTGGAATTAATTTACAAAACTGACTAGAAAATTGAATTTTACAAAACTGACTAGAAAATTGAATTTTACAAAACTGACTTTCGAAAAACTACATCCTTTTATATTAATAAATTATAAGAAGCTTTACTGTTCCTGGAATCATTTTAGCATTGTCATGTGATGCAATTCACAATCTTTATTCAAGTCAAGGAACAACACAAAAAGAATATTGCTTGACAGAATTTACAATATTGACAGAAGAAACCTGCACTTGTTTCTTTTCTTTTCTTCATTTTTTTAAAAATTAATGCTGTTATTGGAATCATTTTAACATGTGTCAATTAATGTTATACGCTTTTAGTGCAAATTATTTGTTCTAGTCTTGCAACAATGGAAATACATATTTCCTAGACAGAACTTACAATAATGTCTTTATAGAAAACAGCAATTTGTGTCGATTGTTTGATAAATAATTCACTAGATCTGTAAGACTCGAGTCACAGGTACGTGGAACACTGCAGAACTGACATCGCAGGAATTATAATATGAGCCATTGTTTTTAATTTATAGAAAGTCATGTTGTTATTAAAATCATTTTAACAGTTTCAATTCATGCAATATGAATATTATTCAAAACCTTTATTCAAGACTAGCAACAACACAAATAAAATATTGCTAGACAGAATTTACAACATACGAAAACAGACAGCATTTTTGTGTTTCAATTTATAAGAAGATTTGCTGATTGAATATGCCACCTAACAGGAATCAACGTGCCAGGCTCTTCCTCCATTTACATCAAACTAAAACATGGAGAATGGGCCTAGAACTTTCTTACCTGCAGATCTGCAGAATTGCTGCAAATTCTATAGTAGACACTCCATTTACAATGGAAGATACACTGATATTAGAATCATTTTAACATTATCAATTGATGTAATAAGAATGCAATTCAACATATTTAAGTCTAGCAACAACACAAATATTACTTGACATAAAATAGCATTTGCCTGTACTTATAAGAAGTTATGCTATTATTAGAATCACTTTAACATTGTCAATCGTTGCAATAAGAATGCAATTCAACATCTTTATTCAAGTCTAGCAACAACACAAATAAATATTACTTAACAGAATTTACAATACTGACTAAAGAAAACTGCATTTTGTTTCCTTTCCATATAAAAATTAATGCCATTTATTGGAATCATTTTAACATGTGTCAATAAATGTTATATAAGTGTAGTCCACATTGTTTGTTCTAGTCTTACAACAATGGAAATACATATTTCCTAAACTAAACTTACAATAAATATGTCTTTATAGCAGCAAAACAGCAATTTGTGTACATTGTTTGGTAAATAATTCACTAGATCTGTAAGCCCTGAGTCACAGGTACGTGAAACACTGCAGAACTGACATCACATGAATTATTACCTATAATTTGAGCCATAGGACATGGATGCCCCCACTATTGCTTCACATTTTAATAAAGCTATTAATTTTCTGACATTAATTGGATACCTAGCCAAGACATTGTGCTCATATACAATTTGACCAAGTTTAGAGAAGACAGAATAACCATTATCAAAGTTAAGTCCACACAACATTAACGATATGGACACACTGACTGACGCAAGAATAGATGAACGGACGGGTGTAACACTATATGATTTAACATTTTAAATTGATGCAATATCTATGTTATTCAAAACCTTTATTCTAGTCCAGCAATAACACAAATAAATATTGCAAGGCAGAATTTACAACATACGAAAACAGCATTTTTTTCAGTTTATAAGAAGATTTGCTGATTGAACTGAATTGGGTTTTAAGGAGCACCAACACATAAAAGATTATATGGCGCCAGACTCTTCCTCCATTTACATCAAGATAAAACATGGAGAATGGGCCTGGAACTTTCTTGTCTGCATATCTGCAGAATTGCTGCAAATTCTATAGTAGAATGGAAGATATGCTGATATTAGAATCATTTTAACATTCTCAATTGATTTAATAAGAATGCAATTCAGCATATTTAAGTCTAGCAACAACACAAATATTACTGGACATAAAACAGCATTTGCCTGTATTTATAAAAAGTTATGCTATTATTAGAATCACTTTAACATTGTCAATTGTTGCAATAAGAATGTTATATAAGTGTAGTCCACATTGTTTGTTCTAGTCTTACAACAATGGAAATACATATTTCATAGACTGAACTTACAATATGTCTTTATAGCAAAACAGCAATTCGTGTAAATTGTTTGGTAAATAATTCACTAGATCTGTAAGACCCGAGTCACAGGTTTGCGAATACTGCAGTGTCTGACATCGCATGCATTACTACCTATAATTTGAGCCATAGGACATGGATGCTCCCTCTTTTGCTTTACATTTTAATAAGGCTTTTGCCTTTCTGACATTAATTGGATACCTGGCCAAGACATTGTGCCCATATACAATTTGACCAATTTAGAGAAGATTGGATAACCATTATCAAAGTTAAGTCCACAAAACATTTATGATATGGACACACTGACTGACGCAAGAATAGATGGACGGACAGGAGTAATACTATATGCCCTTACGCAATTCGTCGAATAGCAGGGGCGTAAAAAGTTATGCTATTATTAGAATAATTTTAAAAACATTTTAAATTGATGCAATATCAATGTTATTCAAAACATTTATTCTAGTCCAGCAACAACACAAATAAATATTGCAAGACAGAATTTACAACATATGAAAACAGCATTCTTTTCAGTTTATAAGAAATTTGCTGATTGAACTGAATTGGGTTTTAAGGAGCACCAACACATGAAAGGTTATATGGCACAAGGCTCTTCCTCCATTTACATCAAGATAGAACATGGAGAATGGGCCTAGAACTTTCTTATCTGCAGAATTGCAGAATTGCTGCAAATTCTATATTAGAATGGAAGATATGCTGATATTAGAATCATTTTAACATTCTCAATTGATGTTATAGGAATGCAAGTCAACATATTTAAGTCTAGCAACAAAACAAATATTTCTATAAAACAGCATTTGCCTGTATTTATAAAAAGTTAAGCTATTATTAGAATCACTTTAACATTGTCAATGGCTGCAATAAGAATGCATTTCAAGATCTTTATTCAAGTCTAGCAACAACACAAATAAATATTTACAATATTGACTGAAGAAAACTGCATTTTGTTTCCTTTCCATATAAAACTTAATGCCATTATTGGAATCATTTTAATATGTGTCAATAAATGTTATATAGTGTAGTCCACATGGTTTGTTCTAGTCTCGCAACAATGGAAATACATATTTCCTAGACTGAACTTACAATAAATATGTCTTTATAGCAAAACAGCAATTTGTGTACATTGTTTGGTAAATAATTCACTAGATCTGTAAGCCCTGAGTCACAGGTAAGTGGAATACTGCAGAACTGACATCGCATGAATTATTACCTATAATTTGAGCCATAGGACATGGATGCCCCCACTATTGCTTCACATTTAATAAGGCTATGCCTTTCTGACATTAATTGGATACCTGGCCAAGACACTGTGCCCATATACAATTTGACCAAGATTTGAAAAGATTGGGTAACAATTATCAAAGTTAAGTCCGAACAACATTTACGATACGGGCACCTGACTGACACAAGAATAGATTGACGGACAGGGGTAATACTATATGCCCTTAAACAATTCTTCAAATAGCAGGGGCGTAAAACGTTATGCTATTATTAGAATAATTTTAACATTTTAAATTGTTGCAATATCTATGTTACTCAGAACCTTTATTCTAGTCCAGCAATAACACAAATAAATATTGTAAGATAGAATTTACAACATACGAAAACAGCATATTTTTATTTCAATTTATAAGAAGATTTGCTGATTGAATTGAATTTGGTTTAAGGAGCAACAACAAATGAAAGATTATATATGGCGTCAGGCTCTTCCTCCATTTACATCAAGATAAAACATGGAGAGTGGGCCTAGAACTTTCTTATCTGCAGAATTGCTGCAAATTATATAGAAGAATAGAAGATATGCTGATATTCTAATCATTTTAACATTCTCAATTGATGTATTAAGAATGCAATGCAACATATTTAAGTCTAGCAACAAAACAAATATTACTAGACATAAAACAGCATTTGCAAGTATTTATAAAAAGTTATGCTATTATTAGAATCACTTTAACATCGTCAACTGTTGCAATAAGAATGCAATTCAACATCTTTATTCAAGTCTAGCAACAACACAAATAAATATTACTTGACAGAATTTACAAAATTTACTAAAGAAAACAGCATTTTGTTTCCTTTACATATAAAAATTAATGCCATTATTGGAATAAGTTTAACATGTGTCAATAAATGTTATATAAGTGTAGTCCACATTGTTTGTTCTAGTTTTGCAACAATTGACATATATATTTCCTAGAATAAACTTACAATATTTCTTTATAGCAAAACAGCAATTTGTGTAGATTGTTTGGTAAATAATTCACTAGATCTGTAAGACCCGAGTCACAGGTTTGCGAATACTGCAGTGTCTGACATCGCATGAATTATTACCTATAATTTGAGCCATTGGACATGGATGCCCCCACTATTGCTTCACACTTTAATAAGGCTATTGCCTTTCTGAAATTAATTGGATACCTGGCCAAGACACTGTGCCCATATACAATTTGACCAAGTTTTGAGAAGATTGGGTAACAATTATCAAAGTTAAGTCCGAACAACATTTACGATACGGGCACTAACTGACACAAGAATAGATGGACGGACAGGGGTAATACTATATGCCCTTAAACAATTCTTCGAATAGCAGGGGCGTAAAAAGTTATGCTATTATTAGAATAATTTTAACATTTTAAATTGATGCAATATCTATGTTACTCAAAACCGTTATTCTAGTCCAGCAATAACACAGATAAATATTGCAGGATAGAATTTACAACATACGAAAACAGCATATTTTTATTTCAATTGATAAGAAGATTTGCTGATTGAATTGAACTGGGTTTAAGGAGCAACAACGCATGAAAGGTTATATGGCGTCAGGCTCTTCCTCCATTTACATCAAGATAAAACATGGAGAATGGGCCTAGAACTTTCTTATCTGCAGAATTGCTGCAAATTATATAGTAGAATAGAAGATATGCTGATATTCTAATCATTTTAACATTCTCAATTGATGTAATAAGAATGCAATTCAACATATTTAAGTCTAGCAACAACAAAAATATTACTAGACATAAAACAGCATTTGCCTGTATTTATAAAAAGTTATGCTATTATTAGAATCACTTTAACATTGTCAATTGTTGCAATAAGAATGCAATTCATCATCTTTATTCAAGTCTAGCAACAACACAAATAAATATTACTAGACAGAATTTACAATACTTACTAAAGAAAACTGCATTTTGTTTCCTTTCCATATAAAACTTAATGCCATTATTGGAATAAGTTTAAAATGTGTCAATAAATGTTATATAAGTGTAGTCCACATTGTGTGTTCTAGTCTTGCAACAATGGAAATATATATTTCCTAGAATAAACTTACAATATGTCTTTATAGCAAAACAGCAATTTGTGTAGATTGTTTGGTAAATAATTCACTAGATCTGTAAGACCCGAGTCACAGGTTTGCGAATACTGCAGTGTCTGACATCGCATGAATTATTACCTATAATTTGAGCCATAGGACATGGATGCCCCCACTATTGCTTCACATTTTAATAAGGCTATTGCATTTCTGACAGTAATTGGATACCTGGCCAAGACACTGTGCCCATATACAATTTGACCAAGTTTTGAGAAGATTGGGTAACAATTATCAAAGTTAAGTCCGAACAACATTTACGATACGGGCTCTGACTGACACAAGAATAGATAGACGGACAGGGTAATACTATATGCCCTTAAACAATTCTTCGAATAGCAGGGGCGTAAAAAGTTATGCTATTATTAGAATAATTTTAACATTTTAAATTGATGCAATATCTAAGTTACTCAAAACCTTTATTCTAGTCCAGCAATAACACAAATAAATATTGCAAGATAGAATTTACAACATACGAAAACAGCATATTTTTATTTCAATTTATAAGAAGATTTGCTGATTGAATTGAATTGGGTTTAAGGAGCACCAACGCATAAAAGGTTATATGGCGCCAGGCTCTTCCTCCATTTACATCAAGATAAAACATGGAGAATGGGCCTAGAACTTTCTTATCTGCAGAATTGCTGCAAATTCTATAGTAGAATAGAAGATATGCTGATATTAGAATCATTTTAACATTCTCAATTGATGTAATAATAATGCAATTCAACATATTTAAGTCTAGCAACAACACAATTATTACTAGATATAAAACAGCATTTGCCTGTATTTATTAAAAGTTATGCTATTATTAGAATTATTTTAACATTGTCAATTGTTGCAATAAGAATCCAAATCAACATCTTTATTCAAGTCCAGCAACAACACAAATATTACTTGACAGAATTTACAGTACTGACTGAAGAAAACTGCATTTTGTCTTCTTTCCATATATATATTAACGCCATTATTGGAATCATTTTAACATGTGTCAATAAATGTTATATAAATGTAGTCCACATTGTTTGTTCTAGTCTTGCAACAATGGAAATTCATATTTCCTAGACTGAACTTACAATGTCTTTTTTTAGCAAAGCAGCAATTTGTGTAAATTGTTTGGTAAATAATTCACTAGATCTGTAAGACCCGAGTCACAGGTTTGCAAATACTGCAGTGTCTGACATCGCATGAATTATTACCTACATGTTGAGCCATAGGACATGGATGCCCCGCTATTGCTTCACATTTTAATAAGGCTTTTGCCTTTCTGACATTAATTGGATACCTGGCCAAGACATTGTGACAATATACAATTTGACCAAGTTTAGAGAAGATTGGATAACCATTATCAAGGTTAAGTCTGAACAACATTTACGAATCTGACTGACGCAAGAATATATGGACGGACAGGGGTAATACTATATGCCCTTAAACAATTCTTCGAATAGCAGGGGCGTAAACAGTTATGCTATTATTAGAATAATTTTAACATTTTAAATTGATGCAATATCTAAGTTACTCAAAACCTTTATTCTAGTCCAGCAATAACACAAATAAATATTGCAAGATAGAATTTACAACATACGAAAACAGCATATTTTTATTTCAATTGATAAGAAGATTTGCTGATTGAATTGAATTGGGTTTAAGGAGCACCAACGCATAAAAGGTTATATGGCGCCAGGCTCTTCCTCCATTTATTAGCTATTATTAGAATAATTTTAATATTTTAAATTCAAGCAATATCTATATTATTCAAAACCTATATTTTAATCCAGCAACAACACAAATAAATACCGCAAGACAGAATTTTCAATAATGACTTCTTAAAAAGAGTATTATTTTGTATTTACAACAAAGCATAATTCATCATTTTAATGTGTCAATTAGTCTACGAATGAAGTCTAAATTGTTTGTTCTAGTCTTGCAACAATGGAAATACATATTTCCTAGAATGAAAGTACAATAATGTCTTTAAAGCAAAACAGCAATTTGTGTAGATTACTAGATCACTAGAACTGTAAGACTTGAGTCACAGGTTCGCAAAATACTGCAGTGTCTGACATCAAATGAATTATTACCTATAAGGTGAGCCGTGTCTTTTTAATTGATAAAATATGAATGTTATTCAAACCCTTTACGCAAAACTAGCAACACCACAAATAAACATTGCTTGGCAGAATTTATAATATAACTGAAGAAAACACAACTTTTTTTTTCAATTTATAAGAATAAATGAATATATTAGAATTATTTTAACATTGTCATTTGTTGCAATATGAATGCATTTGTTTGTATTTATAAGAAGTTATGCTATTATATTTCAACACTGTCTAGTGTTGAAATATGAATGCAATTCAACATCTTATTCAAGTCTAGCAACAACATCTTACTCAACAGAATTGACAATACTGACTTAAGAAAACTGCATTTGTTTCATTTTATATATATATACTATAAATGCATTTATTGGAATAATTTTAACATGTGTCAATAGGGATAAATCTGGGCTAAATCTCAGTGATGTCTTATATTGTGTAAACCACTCAAGACGATGTCCGACATAATATACCCATACTTTTTGTATAGGTAAGGTGTAAGTAACTGTTTGTCCGAAATCATATTATGTAGAACACATTATCATCGAGACTGAGCCCTATAAATGTTATATGAATGTAGTCCACATTGTTCTAGTGCTGCAACAATGGAAATACATATTTCTTAAGACTGAACTTACAATATGTCTTTATGAAACAAAGGCAATTTGTGTAGTGTTTGGTAAATAATTCACTAGATCTGTAAGACCTGAGTCACAGGTATGTGGAACACTGCAGCATCTGACATCGCATGAATTATTACCTATAATTTGAGCCATTGTTTTTAATTTATAAAAAGTCATGCTGTTATTAAAATCATTTTAACTGTTTCAATTTATGCAATATGAATGTTATTCAAAATCTTTATTCAAGTGTAGCAACAATACAAATAAATATGCTTGATAAAATTTACAACATTATTGAAGAAAACAGCATTTTTGTGTTCCAATTTATATGAGATATGCTGATAATAGGATCCTTTTAACAAGGTCAGTTGATGCAATATGAATGTAATTCAACATATTTAAGTCTATCAACAACACTAAATAAATAATACTAGACATAATATAGCATTTGATTGTATTTATGTATTTAAAAGAAGTTTTGCTATTATTATAATTGTTTTAACATTGTGAACTGTTGCAATAAGAATGCAATTGAACATCTTTATTCAAGTTTAGCAACAACACAAATATTACAATATTGACTGAAGAAAACGGCATTTTGTTTTCATTTTATATAAAAAAAAAATCCATTATTGGAATCATTTTAACATGTGTCAATAAATGCTATCATAGGAATGTAGTCTGTTCTAGTCTTGCAACAATGGAAATACATTTTTCCTAGACTGAACTTAAAGTCTTTATAGCAAAACAGCAATTTGTGCAGATTGTTTGTAAATAAATCACTAGATCTGTAAGTCCCGAGTCACAGGTTCGTGGAATACTGCAGTGTCTGACATCACGTGAATTATTACCTATAATTTCAGCCATTGTTCGATAATTTAGACAGTGTATGCTGATAACTGAATCATTGTACTACTGAATAAGAGCACCATTGCTACCACTGAGCAATGTGAATGTTTTTAAAATCTTTATTCAAATCTAACAATGACACATAAATATGCTGAAATACAAAATTTACAATACTGTGATAAGAAAACAGCATTTCTTTGTATATATAAATATAAGTGTTGCCCATTAATGAAATCATTTTAACATTTTCAATGAATGCAAGAAGAATGCTATTCTAAATCCTTACACTAGTCTAGCAATGCAAGGTGTATTGCTTTGAAATGATTACAATATTGAGATCAGATAATATCTGTATTTATAAGATTTTATTGGAACATTTTAACATTGTCAACTGATACCTTAAGGGTGTAATTCAACAACTTTATTCCAGTCTAACAACACAAATAAATACTGCTAGACAGAATTTACAATACTGCCTTAAAAAAACTACGAATTGTATAATTTATACTGTTATTGGAAGCAGTTTTACTTTGTTAATTGGTGCAATATGAATGCAATTCAATATTTTGTTCAAGTCAAGCAATCACAAAAAAAATTTTACTAGACAAAATTAACAACATCTAACTTGAAACTAGACTTGCGTCCATAAGACACGGATGCTCCTACTACTGCTTCACATATTATTAAGCAAATTGTTTTTCGAACAACAGTAATTGCGTGAATTTTACTATTCCATATTCCAAGGAGCACAACTCTGAAATTAGAGAGGCGATGGGGCCCGATTATTGAACTTGACCGACACATTATGCCCATATACAATTTTGATTAGGTTTGGAGAAGGTTGGATAACAGTTACCCAAGTTAGAGTCCAGACAACTTTAATTTCATGCCAAGGAGCGTAACTCTGGAAGTACTAAGGCGATGGGGCCTATTAATGAACTTGGCCGAGACATTGTGCCCATATACAAATTGACATGTTTTACATTTTTGGTATGAATGCACGGAAAGGGGTAACACTATATAAGCCTTTTATATGCATAACTAACTTGAAATCACAGCATTGTTTTTGCAGAAGATATTATATTGTTATTGGAATCATTCAAACATTTTCCAAAAACAAAATGTTAGGCTACAATAGAAAATGTATTGCTAGGCCAAATTTATGATATTGAGATTAGAAAACAGCATTTTCTGTATACATATGAAGTTATGCTGTTTTTGGATCATTTTAACATTGTCAATTGATTCAATATATATAATGTCATTCAACCTCTTTATTTAAAGTAGCTATCCCGCCACCAGTAGCCAATTTTTACAACATATATACACCGTTTCTAAACCTACTGATTACAAGGTATATATATATATTACATATTTTGAGAATCCAAAATCTATAGACACAATATAAACGGCTTTAACCAGCCATGCCAAATCACAAAACTTGAGCATTGAACTAAGAGTTACCAACTCATAATTTATTTTAAGCATAATCAATCACGGGTATTTTAAAAACCAGTGAAAATTTCTATACTTTTAATTGGCACATATATATTAGTATCTGACCTGAACACCTGGATAGTTTTGATAACGGTTTTGTAGTGTAATTTTGCCGTCATTTGGCGGATTAGTTTCTTTAAGTCTAGAAACTACACAAATAAATATTGCTAGACAGAATTTACAAAAACAGCATTTTTTAAATTTAATTTATAAGAACTTTTGCTGCTATTGGAATCACATTTTTAAGTGATACTAATATGAATATATAATTTAACATCTTTATTTAAGTCTAGTAACTACACAAATAAATATTACTAGACAGAATTTACAATTATAGCGAGTTAAGAAAGCAGTATTTTTTTAATTCATATCTTATGCTGCTACTGGAATCATTTTAACATTGTCAATAGATTTAATTTGAAGGTAACTCAATATCTTAATTCTAGTCTAGTAAATCAATATGGCTACTCCTCCTGAACATCTCGACAATTTTTGATGTAGTAGGAAATATCAGTATGAAGTCTAGTTATCATTTCGTCATGCTGTACCGGTCCATTAACTTTTCGCAGAATGATGGGCTCGTTTCAGCTGATAGCTTTCGGAGGTGGCATTCGTTTAATTTATAATACATGTTATTCTTGATATTTATTCAAGTCTAGCAATGACTTCAGTGCCCTAGATAGCATTTGTAACTATAATGGTATTTCACTTCAATTAAAAACAATTGAAAATAACCAATAACTAGGGAAAAAAAACAAGAGCTGTCAGATGACAGTGCGTTCGACTTTATTAAAATAATAAGTTGAAAGGGGCATAATTCTGCAACTTTCATGACAGAGTTATGAAACTTGTCTGTACGAAATGAAAGTGAATACATGTATAAAGTTTTATTGAGTTTTAGCGTTTTCTGAGATGTGAGATTACCATAAAAGGTTAACAGATACCAACATTGAAGCAAGTAGAATAAAAAATGTGTGTGTATCTGGAACGAATGTCTGGAAAATTATTTGGGTAACTGACTATATTTAACCCTTAACCTGCTACATATATATAATGGGACTGTTCTTTCTTTGAATTAAGACCATTCCATTTATGTGACAAAGGGGTGTTTTGGGGACAATTACTGATCAGCAGCCAGACATTGTAAACCTTGATCAGCCTGTGGGTTAAGGGTTAACTGGGTATATGGATACACTGCTTATCTGGGGCACTGATGACAAGAGTATTGCTAAACAGAATTTACAATATTGACCTAGAAAACAGCATTTATTTTATTTATAACAAGGTATGATGCTAATGTTAACACTGTCCATGGATGAATATGAATATGCTATACAAAATCTGTATTTTATAAGAACAACTAAAACAGGACCCCAAAGAAGACCTGTATAAATCTACTAGTTTAAGGCTAAACATTTGACACATTTGGTGGTAAATATAAGCTCATCTGGCTGAATCGACTGGCCTTCAGCCATAATAAGAGCTAATAAATATTGCAGTTATAATAAGTGTGATTAAAACACTAAAAAAAATTATATCATAGTTTATCTAAAAGATTAATCAGTTTATATATATATATATAAATAAAGAACTTGCAATATCTCTTAAAGGGTCCATCAGGATTTGGCGGCTAAATATACCAACATTATAAACAGTTGTCACGTGGAATACCTCTGCCTAATCTAGCCGCGATGCTCACATAGCAATACTTTACAAATTTGTTACTGCTACTTAGTTTAAAATAACTAACCCTCTGGCGTAACCATAGTTTGGAAATACCTTCTTCGGGTTTTTTATTTATTTGTTCAGTGTAATTTCTTTTGGCTTATTTATTTTATTTCTGTCAATTTAATACAGAAACAATGTTTTAAACGATTCTGAAAAACTTCCAATCCTGATGAAATTCCTTTAAATTACATGATATTGATGCACAGTTATAATTCATAGTTATGGTTATGAAATTGTTTTTAGAAAACAGGGACATATATGCCTCTATTGGAAGCTACAGTTATGTTCTTTATATGCCATTGTCACCATTAACCATCAAGATTGATTACATCATCAATAACATTACATCATCAATAACATTCTTAATCACAAAAGGGTTTAATGTTCACGTTGGCTAAGAGTTTAAGTTAGCATTACAGAAACATTTATGCTGACAAAACCATATTTATTATACAGAAATGTGCACATACCCTGCATATTAATATTTACAAATTTAAAGTAAGCAATTTTGTAAAATGTGGGTATTATTCATTATTTATCTTGCTTATAAAATCATGTGGAGTTATATAAAATCTATAAAGTGGGCTTTTGGTGAAAGTGAACAAGTCCACATTCTTCTGTGCCCTTTGTGAAAGACCTAGAAATCCAAGTGCAGACATAATGTTGTTTCATTGAGGGAATTTTCCTCTTGGCACAATGGCAGGTGGACTATAACCCTTAGAACTGTACCATTGTGAGGCTATGATAGGGGCTATATAACTTGAGTACGCAATGCGAGCAGCATTGTTAGGGACTTGCATAATGGTAGAGGGACTATTATATTTAGAGTTACACAGAGAACTAGAAACCTTAGTCAACACAAGATCTGCAGAGGAATCACCTAATGTGGAATTACCAGGGAGTACAAAGTATTAGAGGTTCCTGGTGCTACCTTACCAGGGATTATAAAGTATTAGAGGTTCCTGTTGCTACACTTAACAATAAATATGGAAACTGACCAATATTAAAAAATAAAATATTACAATAAATTTCTTTGGATCGCCACAGAAATTAAAGTTTTAATGAAAAAGCCAGACAGGCTAAATAAGAAAGAAAAAGAAATCAGCAGACAAGAAGCATACTATTAAATTTAAACCATCTATTTCAAAGAAAACAAAGGCATATTGGTCATACACAGGAGGAGACAATTATTCTGAAACCAGAAAGACCAAACACCAGAAGAATCAAACAAAGGAACCTCCATGATATGGTTTTTGGAAATACATTAAACACAAATAGGCATACAACAGCAACATCACATCACTGATAGATAATGTAAAACTAGCATCCTAAATTGACAATTTAAATTCATCTTAGAGGAATCCACAATTACGAGAAAAGTTTTTGAAAAGCTCAGGAGACTTCTCTACTGTCCCAGATAGAGACATCAACAAAAATGAAGTGCAGAAACTTCTAAACAGCTTCAATTCACACAAACCAGCTAGTACTGACAATATAAAACCAACAGCAGATCTCACCTATATAGACTATCATCTTCAGACAGAGGTGAATTACCAGATACATAGAGAACAGCTCTTATGAAACCAGACTTAAAAAATGACAGAAGTACCAGGTAGAGAACTATAGGCCCATCTCTCTGATATGTGTGTGCTACAAAATCCTCAAACACATTGCAATCAGCCATGAACATGCAGCTAAATACAACATCCTCTTCTTATTGCAGCACGACTTGTGCAAGGGCAGATCATGTAAAACACAGACGACATAACAGCAAATATGGAAAATGACACACAGACAGGCATCCTTATTATGAACTTCAAGGTATTTTACAAAGTCAGCTACATCAAGCTAATGCACTAACTCCACCACTATGTATGGAATATGAGGAAAACCACCAGACAGATAAATGCATTTCTAACAGATCTACCTGTGATGGGGAATAATCCCCGATGTTGTTGCTGGGGAATAATCGTTGGACAAGACCAGCGTCGAATCAGGAGTACCTCCGGGATAAGTATATAGTACTAGGACAGGGATAGTACTAGGACCAAGCCTATTAATTTCTACATCAACGACATACCCACAACACTGACTTGGTAGATGAGATGGAAAATGGACTTTCACTCGGACATATGTAACATCCTTACCGTTACCAGAAACAGAAACGACATCATCCACAACTATGTTCTACACAAGCAAGTCCTGCAGCATGTGACTTCAGCACATTATTTAGGATTACGATGCACATTCGACATTTGTATGGACTAATCGACCATCAGATT
>JAWPHD010020277.1:0-32435 GCA_037043455.1 Cyrtodaria siliqua | reverse complement strand
GGCCCGAGTACCTTTTAATATTTTGAAATCTACAGTAGTTATAAGGATTTTGCATTTTCTGGTCATTTTGTGCTCAGCTATGTCTGAAACTTTCAATATACATGAAAAGGCATCTCTTCATCTGAATATAGCATAAAAATGATCTTTAAGAAATGATTATTGAGGAAAATGCTGAAAATTAATAAACTCAAACTAAGGTTACCCGTCAAAATTTTGATTTTTCCAGGGCAAAAGTATCAGTCTCTCGCTTTAATTTTGACATTTTTTTCAAAGTAGTCTGTCTTCATTGATATGTGTGTTTGTTTTACAAGCCAATAGCAGTACAAAAAAGCTAAAATTATGCTTATACCTGTATTGGTTCTGAAGATATAGTTAATTTTTAGTAAAACATGGTATCATCGAAAATTTCAGCTAATTCCTGCAATATGAAGATAACTTGAAGTAACTACACAGACTGGATTTCTGAATAACCGTGTTAACTGTGTCCTAACATGTCTGAAACGTTCACAGATACATAAACAATGCTTAGAGGGGAAAGGATGTAAGATACCAGTTCTGCAGCTCTAAAGCGCAAGGGGCTTAGAGATGAATGATGGAAATTCCATTCTGAAGCTCTAAAAAGAAATATAAAAAGATCGGACAGGGAAAGAAGCATTCAAGGAGGAGACAGTAAACCACAAAACACAGAAACAAACACGCAAACAGACAAACAAGAAGGCAAAAGCAATAATAAATACAAACGACATCACAAACACAAAAAGGGTTGACAATAGGGCTACCGCCTTGGAACGGTCAGTGGCAAAGTAGGCCACTGGGGGTTTAAACCGGTTCTAGGGTGCACCAAACCTCACACATACCCTACTGTCATCCCATTAAAACAGGACAGTGTAAATAAAGAAATCCCCGCCGTGATCTCTAATCTCTAACCAACAAGGCAGCATCAATAGGCAATATAAGTAAAACACAAATATGCTCGTGTAAATATAATACAAAAAAAACAATAGCCTAGAAAGCCACAATGAAGGTACTCAATGACTTTGCAGAAGCCAGAGTAGTAAGAGAATAAACCATTAAGGGCACGACAAGAAAGATCATGGACAAACATCAAACGCCACCGTCCCAATGGGCTTTAGGTAGGCGTCAGCATAGGGTCCACAGCCTGTGAAGCTCTAAATTGCAAGGCATTAGAGATAAATGATGAAATATACCTGTTTCTGCAGCTCTAAAGCGCAATGCCTTAGCATTAAAGGATGAAAGATACCCGTTCTGCAGCTCTAAAGCGCAATACCTTAGAGATGACGGTAGTGAAAATGTCATTCTGCAGCTCTAAAGCGCAATGTCTTAAAGATGAAATTTGTCCTAAATCAACAAATCCGTTGTTGATATGTTTTTAATTATTAAATATCATTATAAATACGATGTTTACTATGCTATTGATGTATGTTTAGTGAAAATATGTTTTTAAAGATAAAAAACCGAAAAGGCGAACAGTCATTGCTAAAAAATCGAAAAAAATCTAAGGGGGAAAAACTCTTGCGCGAATTACCGGAAATGACGTCATTGGGGAACAAACTATTTTTGTTTACATTGGGACTGAACGCAAAACAGTATACCTTGTGTGAAAATGTGAGAATTAAGCGATTGTCAGAGGAAATGCCCGTGATAAAACGGTTACACCATGTGCAACCTTTAGGTTTGGAGCCAGAATACGTGTCTGAGGACGAAAATACATCGGATTCATCAACTGATGATGAAGTCGTACGCGGTGCAGGTGCAAACTGAGAGCTTGTAAAGACTATCATGTCATGGCATTTCGTTACGTTCAGTGGTTTATTACACTATTCACTAATCTAACAAAATAGCGTATTTTATACACTTACAGCAACAACAAACAAAAAAAAAACGTAAAAATTGTTTTCATCGAAATCTGACAGTAAGTCACCCGCAACACTGGCAATATCTTGGTACATACACAATAACCGCGAAATGTAGTATATTCCGAATGAATGGACCTGGTCTATATACCTATACATTAATACATGGATATATATGTATGTAACTCTATGGTAATACGAGCATCAGATTTTTTTTGCCGATAAGTAGACATGGAACAAATATATTTATTAGATATTATCCATAACTGATAAAAAAAAATGATTAAAAACAATAATAAATGAAACAGCATATAATTTCGGCGCATAATTGCTATAGTACTATATATTTGCCATAAGTCGCCATCACACCAAACACTCTAGAAGTGGTGTTTGCAATATGACACGCTCTCTATAGTCTCCACGTGCCCCCAAATATCAATACAGACTAATAAAATATTGCGGTGCACTATTGAAGTGCAGCCTAATTTGGGTACATACGTCGGTATATCACAAAAGCACGCACCATTTAGGGAAACCAGTTTTATGATATATTTCCTGTTTATTGCAATTACTTGAGCGGTGAAATACCGCCGAGGGCAGACGCGTATTGCACAAGACGGATATAATACATGATATTTGTCGCGCACAAAGAGAGAAAAATACAATGATTTAAATAATATAGCCAATTGTATTATGAGAACGATATAGACAGTTAGTAAGTATACAGATCGAAAACAGACCAAATATTTCGAATGTACCATAATATAAAGTATATTATTCTATTATACTTGTTTTACTTATTGCACGAGCTAAGAGGCGTTATTGTTTGTTGCTTTAAATTGCCATACAAAATTAACTGAATTAATATAAAAGCTAGTAATATTATTAATTTTCTGCCTTGTTATAAATATCCGTTGAAACATTTTGTTGTTGTTTTTTCAAATCCATAGCCCTATATATGTTAATAATATATATCTATAATACTATTGGCAGAAGAGGGTGTATAATTTAAAATTATTAAAATTAAAATTTGGAGAACAAAGACACAGCTATTTATTTCACCGGATTCATTTAAATTATATGTCTGAACGTTCTTAGCAATCTTTTAAAAAAAAGACGGCTACATAATATTAGCGCCGTCAACTCTTCATTGATTCACGTAAAGACGCATGCTTCTAATTCAACAGCTAAACATTCACGGTGTATATAAAGATCTAAGACTATACACCTTTCTTCAATTTATCATACGTATACCCGATGAGGTGCTAAGATAATTGAACATAAATTTCAATCTTACTTCATGTATGAATTTCCTCAACGCCGGTCGAATAGGCGAATACAACTTGCTTGGAGACGGCGGGGTTATGCACTTCTCATTTTTATAGTCGAATATCGTTGGTACCGCTGTTGATTTTAATCTGCATGGCCTTTTGTTCTCCAAATTCAAAGATAATGAAACCAAAGGATGCACTTCCCACGAAGTCAACTCAAAATGCTTGCTACAAACTCGCGCGTCTTTCGTAGGTTCCCACTTTCTCGACGAGTCGGGCGATTTTCTTCGGTAACGTCTACACACACTTCAAATCTTAATATATCATTATCTCGATTAGGGAAACGAAAAAAACTTAGGTTATTATCTTGTCCTTCTTTATGCAAACTTTTTCACCCAGCAACAACACACGGCATTTTTAACAAGTACCATAAAACGTAATCCTACATAGACAATAGTATACAACTCAATGCGACACCGCGAATCGTTTGGTACCAATGACGTCACAGGATCACGTGTCACTTACCTGTCTTCAAAAAGGGCGAAACTCGAAGCGTGTGCGCTATGGGATAAAATTGGCTACTGTGAGAAAACGGGACAACCAATAAGTGTAAGATTTGAAAATATTGTATATTATATACGTATATTTCCGAATATATACTCAAAATACACGCTAAATTTCACCTTTAAGAATAACGAATCAAAGATACTCATTCTGCAGCTCTTTCTTAACGTCTCACACCACAATTCATTTTCCATAGGGTCCCATTGTAATGTTTTTGTTCGTGGCATAGAGATAAAAAAGTTTTTGCAACATTGTATTTATGCTTAAATTCTTCATTGATCCAATATCTGCAATTTAAAACACATTTAACAAATATTTACCAGATTGAACTTTTTTTAATTTCATGTTTGCGTCACACCTATCAAAATTTAGACAAAAATACAACCCCGTGGTGATTAGACCCATGATGTGTAAAATGAGGCAGAATTAGCTAGAAATCTTATATCAACATGCATTTTTCTATTATCTCTTCCTAAAATGCTGTAGATTTAGAACCTGGTAAAGATAAATCAATGTATCCTGTAAAATGTAAAAAAGCGAACTTGTTTTTTTTTATCTACCTCCTTCATCTGTAGGGCACGAGTATTCAAGGGAGATAATAGTGGTGTGAGTCCTATAGATGACCCCCACCCCATATATTAACGTTAGTAGTCCACATCCGACGCCAATATTCACATCGGCATCCGATTGTAAATGTCTAATATTATATAAATATTGCATCCCAATGAGGGTGACAGTGGATACTGTCAACCTGAGGAAAATAATATCAACCGAGGCGAAGAAACAATAATTCAAGAGTGGGGAACGATAACGACAAAATAACTTCATAACATTAGATATGACCCCGACCCCCCCCCCCCCATACCCCACCAGACAAAACCCCACCCCCTCCCCAATATATTAACGTTAATAGTCCACATCCGACGTCAATATTCACATCTACATCCGATTGTAAATGTCTAATATTATATAAATATTGCATCCCAGTGAGGGTGACAGAGGATATTGTCAACCTGAGGAAAATAATATCAACCGAGGCGAAGAAACAATAATTCAAGAGTGGGGGACGATAACGACAAAATAACTTCATAACACTTTAGATGACCCCTCCCCCCCCCCCCCACCCCTCCCCTCTCCCCAATATATTAACGTTAATAGTCCACATCCAACGTCAATATTAACATCGGCATCCGATTGTAAAATTAAATATTACATCCCATCGAGGGTGACAGTGTGACAGTGGAAATTGTCAACCTGAGGAAAATAATATCAACCGAGGCGAAGGTTGACAATAACCTATGGAGCCCCGTTGGTGACAGGCATATTTCTTTTTTAAAGCGTTCGCACGCTCTACTACAACGTTCGCACGTTGTAGTAGAGCGTTCGCACGCTGTAGCTAGAGCGTTCGCACGCTGTAGTAGGGCGTTCGCACGCACGCTGTAGTAGAGCGTTCGCACGCTGTAGCTAGACCGTTCGCACGCTGTAGTAGAGCGTGCAACAGATGTAGTAAAGCGTGCGACAGAAAGATAGTGACATAATTACAAAGATCATGCTATTAAAGAAACTAACCCGCCAATAACGGCAAAGTACACTACAAAACCGTTTACCAAAACTATCCATGTGTTCAGGTCACATATTGAAGTATATTTGCCGATTAAAAGTATAGATCATTCAAGGGTTCTTAAAATAATCGTGATTACATATGCGTAAAATGAATTATGAGTACTCTTAATTCGAGGCTCCAGTTTTGGGGTTTATTCTGTCTGGTTATCTATTATAATTACTATATTAGTAGATTGATAATTATTATGCCCCCGCCGTTGATTGCTGGGAGTGAGATACAAAGGGTGACCAGTGTCCGTCCGTACGTCGTGAAATGTTTTCCTTTAAATCACTTTTACGGCATCGGCGGTGGCGTCGATGGCGACACGTCAGCCCTTGAGTACAGTTTAATATTTTGTGAAGGGATAGGTCTCAAATACAAGAAAAGCTAGTACGGACGAACGCACTGACGGACGGACGGATTGACCGACAGTGTGACTACTATATTCGGGGGGCATAATAAGAAAAAATATGCCTCCTGTGAGATTTGAACCAACGACGCCTGGGGTTTCCAATGTACAATACCCAATATTTAAAAGATTTACATAATTCGGAATTCGGAATTCGGAATTATGAAGTGAAATGAAAGTTAGTCAAATGGGCCATCGTAGATACGAGTATAGTTATACTGTTATGCTAAGTTAATACATCATGGTGGACATGAAAGAACTTATTGAATTATATTTCAATATAGGTTTGTCTTATAAAGACATATTGAGTGTTCTTGTGTTCTTGCATTTGAACACAATGCTATTATCAGTTTACGGCTACTACAGCGTACGAACGCTTTAAATAATTTGTTCTGCATGTCACCTGCGGGGCTCCGTAATAACCACTGTCACCCTCACTGGGAAGCAATATTTATTGTATTATACCGAACAAAAAATGTTTTGATTAAAATTTAGATATGAGGGGGAAAAAATCCAATAAAGAAAAAAGTTGTTTTTTATAATTTATATGTTTATATCACTTTTGATTTAAATTAACAACCAAAAAAACAAGATTAATATCTTTTACTCTTTTTTTTTAGACATATCAACATTTTAACAATATAAACACACATTTTATCATTGTCTTACGATTGACATAACTTCAACTGCATTTTAATCAGCGTTCACCGATTTCCAATTGCGCAAAGCGTGTCGTAATTGGAAAAACCCAAAACCTGTCAAGTTTATACTTCCCCTGACGTCAAACTCGTATGCTAGCCGGTGAACAGTAATAATTGCTTCACGCTAAGGGTATGGGCAATTTATACAAGGAGTGTAAACGTGAGGTATACTAATAAAAACCTATAGACCAGATAAAGTCATGCAATTTATTTTATCATGCAACTAATGTTTCTACTATACAAATACAGCTACTGTCTACTAACCTAATATTTTCTACCCAACTGCTGTATTATGCTAGTGGCTACACGCGCTATTACTCGATGACTTAAAAAGTCAGGAATCAGCCATTTAAACTACAAATATACACAATATCTGTATGCTTAGCAATTGAGAAATACAATACATTATCAAAAGAAAGTATTTTTCATTTATTAGCGATATAAATATATTAAAACACCGAAAACGTTTTTTGCCAAAGTTACTTCCCCTGACAAACTATCCTCCATTTGTATTTTGACGGGAGCAGACGTAAACTGTACATTTCCATTGATTTTCAGGTAAATTATGTTTTTAAAACAGTTGCATGATAAACAAATTACATGCCAGAGGCTCGCATTTATCACTTTTCTTACACTTGCCAAGTCTAAGTTAGTTTGCCCATGATCTTTCTTGTCGTGCCCTTAATGGTGTATTCTCTTACTGCTCTGGCTTCTGCCAAGTCATTGAGTACCTTCATTGTGGCTTTCTAGGCTATTGTTTTTTTGTATTATATTTACACGAGCATATTTGTGTTTTACTTATATTGCCTATTGATGCTGCCTTGTTGGTTAGAGATTAGATCATGGCGGGGATTTCTTTATTTACACTGTCCTGTTTTAATGGGATGACAGTAGGGTAAGTGTGAGGTTTGGTGCACCCTAGAACCGGTTTAAACCCCCAGTGGCCTACTTTGCCACTGACCGTTCCAAGGCGGTAGCCCTATTGTCAACCCTTTTGTGTTTGTGATGTCGTTTGCATTTTTTATTACTTTTGCCTTTTCGTTTGTCTGTTTGCGTGTTTGTTTTTGTGTTTTGTGGTTGACTGTCGTCCTTGAATGCTGCTTTCCCTGTCCGATATGTTTATCCTTCTTTACTAATCATGTAATTCTTTCAGCATGTCGTAAATATAACTATCGGAGTGGTAAGCCAGTCAATATTAAGACATTATTAACTGGAATAGGTGGTTCTGTTGTTGATATAGGCCTGAAGTAGCTATGTTTGACCCGAGAGCTTTAGAACCTCTCTTAATTATTTACCTGTTAATTACATGAGTTATTAATACTACCAGTGAGTTTTATATATAACACCACATACGTTTTAAACGACTCGTAATTTTTCTCGTCATTCCACGTAACTCAGAATGGATTATATATGAGTTAATCGTAGGTGTTAAATAGCTGAAGTTGTAGCATGGTCGGTGACATATCCTTTGATGAATGCAGAGCGTTAAATCGTTTAATTTAGGGTAACTAAAGGGGCGTGGCTTTACCGTGCTACAACTACCGGATATTGGAATTTAGAATACGGTCACTATGACGTCACAGTGTATCTAAGTACACCATGCTACAAAAAAGATAGAGTCTGTCTCAGCTCGTTTGTTATTTAAAAACCTCGATGGGCTACGCCCATCTCGGTGTTTAAATAAGCCAACTCGCTGAGACCAGACTCTATCTATTACTTATGTAATATTTCATTCGTGTTCTGATAATTTCAAATTGTTCATCGAAAGTGGAAAACCACTATTTTTTATTCTTAGACAAAAAATAAGATCCGTGAGATGAAAAAAGTATCGTTTAATAAATAGTTAATGTAAAAAACAAAAACCCGTTGACTTAAATAATTATTTGGTTAATCAGAATACCTTTCAGAAATTGCAATCCCTACTTCATATAATTATATAACAGCTTAATCTAAGTGATAAAATTATGTCAAATGATGTTCAGATGTCTGGTGAACTGATAAAAACTGCTTTCTTATCGATAGCTAGTCGTTAATAGACAGTATCCTAAACTGTATCTTGACATTTCTCTTCACACTCAACAAGGTAAGTTCTGACGATGTCGAAAATGAATATTATGTTATCATGAAGGGTACATATTATACAGAATAACGTCATCAATATCTAAATGTTAATCTGAATTTAAACAAGTCAAGTTTGAATTCGTTTTACAATTTAATGAGTATTACAAATAAAAATAAACTATATCTGCTATGCAAATATATGTATGAAATATTCGATAAACGATTTTTTCCCAAAATATTAATGCTATACATTAACAATAAACCAGTTTAATTGTGTTATATGTCATGATGTACCTATTACATTGTCCAGTTGTATCTTACTTTCAACTCTGCAGTTGCTCAATATTTTCCATAAAATGTATCTCTACATATAAAATTGTACTAGTTGTATTATGGGCCGGAGGCCTCTATTACTGCATACACATTTGTCAGTGTCATTGTAAGTCTTTTAATCATACTATGCTGTCGTTTAATCAAATTAAGATCCATTTTAGCGACAACTAATACAATACCATAATTTAATTAGATTTTGTTAATTATAAATTCCATTCCATTCTGTGAGTCCTTCAGTTAAACCCAACTAATAGAACGAATATAGCACATTCTGATGTAAATGACTTTAACGTCAAAACGTGTCAAAATAGTTGACACAAAAAAATCGTTAGGACAAATTATTCAGTCGAATGCGTTCTTGGTGCTACTGTTTTATTTAAATATCGTACTTTTCATTAAATCTCGTACAGTAATTTACTCAAAATAATAATAAACAAAAGGTGACCGAACGCGCGATGATTGGTTAGGCCAGGCCGTTTTTTAATTATTTTTAGCGTCCGCGTTCGCCTAGGTTTTCACGTCGTCAACCAAAAAAACAAACAGATTGGATGTCAGACTTTTTTACGAAAACAATGCCATTTACGCTCGCCGTGTCGATGACGAGAACAAATCTGCGACGATAACGCCGTAAATATTCGTCTCTACATGTTCAATCGGTCAGGAGATGGGATAATAATATTATGAACATGATGCAGGTCGTTCATTGATGCAGACTGGAATTGTACCACGGTGCTGACATTTTTTTCTTTCGAATGTATTCGTTTTTCAACTTACACACACATTCTATTGGTTTTTATATAAAGTAAACAAGAGGTAAATGAGGTGCAGTACTTATGGCGAGGAACATTTCTGATTTGAGATAAACAAAAAAATAATAGTAATTTATTGAATGTTTGTTTAGTCATCAACAATGAGAGATCGGTCACATGCCGAATCGTAGGAACCAGTTAGGTTAACAATTGTTATAGATATTTAAATACGACTTTGCGGCGACAACTAACCAAATGCGCATTTTGTTGTCTACTTATCTGAAGCTTCAGGGATCTGGCTGCATATATAGCAACATTTTTGAAACCGTATTATGTTAACATATTTCAAAAATAGCGTACTACGGAGTAAATCTGATTGGTTTAAACGATTCTACAAGTGAGTACTCCGATGACGTCATTACCTCTGTTTTCGTTTTGGCTGTAGGCTACCCATGATTAACATTGATTTGAGTTTTTTTTATAAGTAATAATAAGTTATGTGTTGAATGTTTGTTTCAGCATCAACTATGAGGTTGTTACTTTGCGTCTTGGTTGTACCACCCATGGTTTACAGTGCCAGTCTAAATAAACGGTTTATGTGCCCAGTCCCATTGTGTTACGGTAAGCAATTTGATTTTAGTTTTATATGCCTATGGCTATTACGATCTCACAATGTTTCAACTGTCCAAAGCAATTACAAAGTGGCAAAACTATAAATGTTGTCCTTTCCTCCACCACAAACGGTAGCTGAATAATTCGTCTACACAACGACACCAACTGTATGACTATGTGTCCAGTATTAGTCACACAAAAAGTAATAGAAGTCGAAAAACGCAGTCAGCTTAAATCCAGTTTTGAAAACGCCAGTCGCCGTGCACTTTTCATGACTGATCTGTAATAAAGGGCTTGTTCCGCGTGTTTAACTTAATCTCAAATCGCGTTTTCAACGGCACAAATCATCGACAGTCAGGTCGGTACTTTCGAGATTCCCATACACGGGGAAAGCTGATTAGCTGAAATTAAGGCCAGCAAGGTCATGGTTATAGCTTTTTGCTGTTCAGCCAATCAGCCTTTCCCATATATGGGAATCTCGAAATTGTCCGACCTGAATGTGTTGTATGGAGCTACATGCACATGGCTAAGGAAAATGAAGACATTTAAAGTTCAAAATGTGAATTGCGATCGGAAATTTCGCTAAAATACGTGGAACAGGTGGTGTTTATACAAATCGTAGCTGGAACTGTGCACGGAACTGCCGTTTTGTAACCATGGCGGTCAACACGAATTGTTTACCTTGCAGGCAAACGTAATTACATATTTCATGTTTACAGTTGTATGCTTCATTTGATTGTGCAACTACTACTGGACACAGAGGCATACAGTTTGTATCGATTTGTAGATAAAGTATTTAGTTAACTAGCGCAATGCTTGTTTGAGAAGATACAACTCGCCAATCTGTCAGCATAGAACTTGTAACCTTTTGAGGTAAAAATGTAAAAATATCTTGATGAACCCCTTTAAGTGTATTAATTATATGGGGGTGGGGTTCGGATCTAAATAAAGATCGCTCAAATCCCCTGTGTCTGTACACAGGTAGCATAGTGATTTACAGAAAACATGTTTCCCGCTTTCGGGACTCAAACATTTAAAAGTCGGTCATTCTAACCACGGAACTGTAGCGCCTTCTTGAGACCATGGTGTATTTAGTACCATATATTATGATGCAAAATAACTTAAAATATTTGAACGCCCTCAAGATGTATCATTATATCGTCCATCATGTCGCACATGTATGTGTAATACTATTTATCTTCAATTTGACTACGATTCCGTCTTGAAACTTTAATCTCGATTTTAGTAAACGGATGCGAAGTTTGTGCGCGTGCTCGCTTTAGTTATCACGTAATGCTTATTTAGGGTTATAAATGCTACGACATGCCTACACGATTACATGGTGTAGTGGCAATATCTTCCTGTATAATACCTTCGTAATACAAATAAAAACAGCAAGGTCCCATGGTTCAAACCCGTTTTGGGTAACTATTTGTTTTAATAAAATGTATTCTAAAGCCAAAAATGTATCGATGTTACATGTATGAAAACTAGATCAAATGTGATATTTTACGTATGTGTGTATATGCGTGTAGTTCTAAGGTTTATAGTTCCTTCGACCTTTAACCAACAAGACATCCTAAAGGTATAGGCACAATAGAGCATGGACTGTGGGATATTTTACGCTTCGATTTTTGGCTTATATACCGACTTTTTGGATGTTCTTCGAACTACCTCGCCTGTGCCTTCTTATATTCATAAGTTAGTAGCAGTTTAACTATAGCGTCTGTAACTTTAAATACATAGAACAAAAATACCTATTACTGTGTCCTTTTCAGAACGTCAAAGCGATGCACAATGCTCTTGGACCGGACGCCACTCAGGCACAGTGCGAAAGTGCATGCGCAGTCATAATACCTGCGTTAGAATCATCGCATTTGTGTCCTGTATTCTGCCATGCGTGAGTTGTTTTACGTGTTATCTTTACACAAATCAACAAAGCTATCATCTGCAAAGTCACCGTCTTCAATTCCTAATCCCAGTTAGTGCGCATTCTCATTGTTATTCGCCGCCATTGTATGCATAATCATATTCAGGCAGAGCTCGACCGACAAAGACTGCATTATGAAATTTAATGAAATCACACAATTACATTGTTTTGATTTAAACGTTATTTTCGCGACAGTCTGATTATAAGATTTAGGCAAACGCTAATGATTTTCAAATGCAAAATACATAAATTATTCAAATTATTTTCTCTTTCTTCCGTTATGACCAGATATATTTATGATTTCATCAAAACAGCACTTATTTTCGCAAAATAAAATATATGATTGTTTACAAATACAAATAAAACACAAAACGTTTCGTCACGAAGTCATGCGTATTACGTCAACTTTTCGGTCATAAATAACTTTAAAAATACAGAGTAAAGAAACAATTAACAAATTATATTAGCATTAGTCTGGTAATTGATCGTAAAACCCCGCCCAAAAAACCTGAATCAATTAAATTTGATTGATAAATGAAATGTTAGGTATCAACTGTTTAAGCCAGGTTTAATTAGTGTACCAGTTACTAGAAGCCATGGACCTCAACATTGTATTGGCGAACACGGCAATACTCATTGTGTTTCCACCCCCACCCACACATAAATGTGATTTCTGTACTGAAATGTTAGAGTCACGGTGCACAAAATAACCAGTTGAGATGGAAAAGTAGCTATAGTGTTCATTAAAACAAAACAAAAGAAAACAGGTTATGTTGTGTCCCTGAGCAAGACACTTTATCTGCATTGCTAAGTACTGGTTCTACCCAGGAAGACAATCAATAAGTACCTTAGAAGTAAATCGCTTACAACATGTACAACAGGTATAAAATTAGCAAATTTCAAACAATTTAAGTTATAACTTTGAAAATGTTGAATTTGCCCGCCCCAAACCCACGCCCTCCTCAATACCTGATACTTTACTACGTCAACGAAATGCGTACTTGCATAATATTTTGCTGACTATATCCAAAAGAGCGAACAGAAACATTTATTCAAAGTCAAAAGTTAAGAATCGTTTTTACATGTATAGTCTTGGATATGAGGAACCTTTTTAATTCTTATATTCTAATGATGATGGTCATTGCATTCACTTGTGTGGGATATCAAGCATTGTTTACTTTAAAGTAGCAAGTATACCAACAATTAATAATATACAAGTAACATATGTATCTTCGTAAATATAAGATTAGGGGCCTGATGGTTTTCTTTTTGTTGGGGTAGGGAGGGGACGGTTTGGTCTTGAGTTGTATAACTGATCCTAGCGATCTGCATGGAAAGTCACTACGGAAAACACGACGAAAGTCTGAGGCATTTGGAGGGTATCACACTTAAGAAATCTTGTTTGAAAATATGCCAATATTCCTTTTAAATGTTTATAAAACTATTGTCAACAAAATATCTCGTTAATGGGCTTTGCTTTGTTCATTTTAAGTTAATATCACAAACCCAATACTTTGTTATTAGGTCTTTGCAGTCAGAATAAAACGATATATTAATGTTACCAAAACTATCATGTTTGTCATTTTAACATTTTAGTTACAAAAAATAGTGTTTATCCCAAATGAGTCGCTCTTTATAAATTTTGATTATTTGCTTACTAAGAAATGTCGATATGTTATTAATCGGTTTCATGTATCATGCATAATAATTCAAATACCTTTATTATATTACAATTTCAGATATCTTCTCATATAAGCTGTCAGGAAATCTCGGAAATGCTATTGTTGACAAGCATCTTGTAATAAACAGTTTAACAAAGAAAGGTGTTTTTATTAGCCATAAATATTAGTACTTTACTGCATGTTTTCTTTCTTTGATACATATTAGTATTTTACTGTATGTTTTCTTTGTTTGATACACATTAGTACTGTATGTTTTCTTTGTTTGATACACATTAGTACTTTACTGTTTGTTTTCTTTGTTTGATACACATTAGTACTTTACTGTTTGTTTTCTTTGTTTGATACATATTAGTACTTTACTGTATGTTTTCTTTGTTTGATACACATTAGTACTTACTGTATGTTTTCTTTGTTTGATACACATTAGTACTTTACTGCATGTTTTCTTTGTTTGATACACATTAGTACTTTACATATTAGTACTTTACTGTTTATTTTCTTTGTTTGATACACATTAGTAGTTTACTGTATGTTTTCTTTGTTTGATACACATTAGTACTTTACTGTTTGTTTTCTTTGTTTGATACACATTAGTACTTTACTGTTTGTTTTCTTTGTTTGATACACATTAGTACTTTATGTTTGTTTTCTTTGTTTGAAACACATTAGTACTTTACTGTATGTTTTCTTTGTTTGATACACATTAGTACTTTACATATTAGAACTTTACTGTTTATTTTCTTTGTTTGATACACATTAGTAGTTTACTGTATTTTTTCTTTGTTTGATACACATTAGTACTTTACTGTATGTTTTCTTTGTTTGATACATATTAGTACTTTACTGTTTGTTTTCTTTGTTTGATACACATTAGTACTTTACTGTATGTTTTCTTTGTTTGATACATATTAGTACTTTACTGTTTGTTTTCTTTGTTTGATACACATTAGTACTTTACTGCTTGTTTTCTTTGTTTGATACACAATAGTACTTTACTGTTTGTTTTCTTTGTTTGATACACATTAGTACTTTACTGTTTGTTTTCTTTGTTTGATACACATTAGTACTTTACTGTTTGTTTTCTTTGTTTGTACTTTACTGTTTATTTTCTTTGTTTGATACATATTAGTACTTTACTGTTTGTTTTCTTTGTTTGATACACATTAGTACTTTACTGTATGTTTTCTTTGTTTGACACACATTAGTACTTTACTGTATGTTTTCTTTGTTTGATACACATTAGTACTTTACTGTATGTTTTCTTTGTTTGATACACGTTAGTACTTTACTGTATGTTTTCTTTGTTTGATACACGTTAGTACTTTACTGCATGTTTTCTTTGTTTGATACATATTAGTACTTTACTGTTTGTTTTCTTTGTTTGTACTTTACTGTTTATTTTCTTTGTTTGATACATATTAGTACTTTACTGTTTGTTTTCTTTGTTTGATACACATTAGTACTTTACTGTATGTTGTTTTTTTGTTTGATACAAGTTAGTACTTTACTGTATGTTTTCTTTGTTTGATACATATTAGTACTTTACTGTTTGTTTTCTTTGTTTGATAAACATTAGTACTTTACTGTATGTTTTCTTTGTTTGATATATATTAGTACTTTACTGTTGTTGTTTTTTGTTTGATACACATTAGTACTTTACTGCTTGTTTTCTTTGTTTGATACACATTGGTACTTTACTGTTTGTTTTCTTTGTTTGATACACATTAGTACTTTACTGTTTGTTTTCTTTATTTGATACACATTAGTACTATACTGTATGTTTTCTTTGTTTGATACACATTAGTACTTTACTGTTTGTTTTCTTTGTTTGTACTTTACTGTTTATTTTCTTTGTTTGATACATATTAGTACTTTACTGTTTGTTTTCTTTGTTTGATACACATTAGTACTTTACTGTATGTTTTCTTTGTTTGACACACATAAGTACTTTACTGAATGTTTTCTTTGTTTGATATACATTAGTACTTTACTGTATGTTTTCTTTGTTTGATACACGTTAGTACTTTACTGTATGTTTTTTTTGTTTGATACACGTTAGTACTTTACTGCATGTTTTCTTTGTTTGATACATATTAGTACTTTACTGCATTTTTTCTTTGTTTGATACATATTAGTACTTTACTGTTTGTTTTCTTTGTTTGTACTTTACTGTTTATTTTCTTTGTTTGATACATATTAGTACTTTACTGTTTGTTTTCTTTGTTTGATACACATTAGTACTTTACTGTATGTTTTCTTTGTTTGACACACATTAGTACTTTACTGTATGTTTTCTTTGTTTGACACACATTAGTACTTTACTGTATGTTTTCTTTGTTTGATACACATTAGTACTTTACTGTATGTTTTCTTTGTTTGATACACGTTAGTACTTTACTGTATGTTTTCTTTGTTTGATACACGTTAGTACTTTACTGCATGTTTTCTTTGTTTGATATATTAGTACTTTACTGCATGTTGTCTTTGTTTGATACATATTAGTACTTTACTGCATGTTTTCTTTTTTTGATACACATTAGTACTTTACTGTTTATTTTCTTTGTTTGATACATATTAGTACTTGACTGTTTATTTTGTTTGTTTGATACACGTTAGTACTTTACTGTTTGTTTTCTTTTTTTGATACACGTTAGTACTTTACTGCATGTTTTCTTTGTTTGATACATATTAGTACTTTACTGTTTATTTTCTTTGTTTGATACATATTAGTACTTTACTGTTTATTTTCTTTGTTAGTACTTTACTGTTTGTTTTCTTTGTTTGATACACATTAGTACTTTACTGTTTGTTTTCTTGTTTGATACACATTAGTACTTTACTGTATGTTTTCTTTGTTTGATACACATTAGTACTTTACTGTTTGTTTTCTTTGTTTTATACATATTAGTACTTTACTGTTTATTTTCTGTGTTTGATACACGTTAGTACTTTACTGTTTGTTTTCTTTGTTTGATACACGTTAGTACTTTACTGCATGTTTTCTTTGTTTGATACATATTAGTACTTTACTGTTCATTTTTTTTGTTTGATACATATTAGAACTTTACTGTTTATTTTCTTTGTTTGATACATATTAGTACTTTACTGTTTATTTTCTTTGTTTGATACATATTAGTACTTTACTGTTTATTTTCTTTGTTTGACACACGTTAGTACTTTACTGTTTGTTTTCTATGTTTGACACACAATAGTACTTTACTGTTTGTTTTCATTGTTTGATACACATTAGTACTGTACTGTTTGTTTTCTTTGTTTGATACACATTAGTACTTTACTGTTTGTTTTCTTTGTTTGATACACATTAGTACTTTACTGTATGTTTAATTGTTTGATACACATTAGTACTTTACTGCATGTTTTCTTTGTTTGATACACATTAGTACTTTACTGTTTGTTTTCTTTGTTTGATACACATTAGTACTTTACTGTTTGTTTTCTTTGTTTGATACATATTAGTACTTTACTGTTTATTTTCTTTGTTTGATACATATTAGTATTTTACTGTTTGTTTTCTTTGTTTGATACAAATTAGTAATTTACTGTTTGTTTTCTTTGTTTAATATACATTAGTACTTTACTGCATGTTTTCTTTGTTTGATACATATTAGTACTTTACTGTATGTTTTCTTTGTTTGATACACATTAGTACTTTACTGCATGTTTTCTTTGTTTGATACATATTAGTACTTTACTGTTTGTTTTCTTTGTTTGATACACATTAGTACTTTACTGTTTGTTTTCTTTGTTTGATACATATTAGTACTTTACTGTTTATTTTCTTTGTTTGATACATATTAGTACTTTACTGCATTTTTTCTTTGTTTGATACACATTAGTACTTTACTGTTTGTTTTCTTTGTTTGATACACGTTAGTACTTTACTGCATGTTTTTTTTGTTTGATACATATTAGTACTTTACTGCATGTTTTCTTTGTTTGATACATATTAGTACTTTACTGTTTGTTTTCCTTGTTTGATACATATTAGTACTTTACTGTTTATTTTCTTTGTTTGTTACACATTAGTACTTTACTGTTTGTTTTCTTTGTTTGTACTTTACTGTTTATTTTTTTGTTCGATACATATTAGTACTTTACTGTTTGTTTTCTTTGTTTGATACACATTAGTACTTTACTTTATGTTTTCTTTGTTTGATACACATTAGTACTTTACTGTTTGTTTTCTTTGTTTGATACAGATTAGTACTTTACTGTTTGTTTTCTTTGTTTGATACACATTAGTACTTTACTGTTTGTTTTCTTTGTTTGATACACATTAGTACTTTACTGTATGTTTTCTGTGTTTGATACACATTAGTACTTTACTGTTTGTTTTCTTTGTTTGATACACATTAGTACTTTACTGTATGTTTTCCTTGTTTGATACACATTAGTACTTTACTGTTTGTTTTTTGTTTTTGATACATATTAGTACTTTACTGTATGTTTTCTTTGTTTGATACACATTAGCAAATTGTTTTCTTTGTTTGATACACATTAGTACTTTACTGTTTGTTTTCTTTGTTTGATACATATTAGTACTTTACTGTATGTTTTCTTTGTTTGATACACATTAGTACTTTACTGTTTATTTTCTTTGTTTGATACATATTAGTACTTTACTGTTTGTTTTCTTTGTATGATACACATTAGTACTTTACTGTTTGTTTTCTTTGTTTGATACACATTAGTACTTTACTGTATGTTTTCTGTGTTTGATACACATTAGTACTTTACTGTTTGTTTTCTTTGTTTGATACATATTAGTACTTTACTGTATGTTTTCTTTGTTTGATACACATAAGTACTTTACTGTTTATTTTCTTTGTTTGATACATATTAGTACTTTACTGTTTGTTTTCCTTGTTTGATACACATTAGTACTTTACTGTTTGTTTTCTTTGTTTGATGCACATTGGTACTTTACTGATTGTTTTCTTTGTTTGATACACATTAGAACTTTACTGTATGTTTTCTGTGTTTGATACACATTAGTACTTTACTGTTTGTTTTCTTTGTTTTATACACATTAGTACTTTACCGTATGTTTTCTTTGTTTGATACACATTAGTACTTTACTGTTTGTTTTCTTTGTTTGATACACTTAAGTACTTTACTGTATGTTTTCTTTGTTTGATACATATTAGTACTTTACTGTATGTTTTCTTTGTTTGATACACATTAGTACTTTACTGTATGTTTTATTTGTATGATAGACATTAGTACTTTACTGTATGTTTTCTTTGTTTGATACACGTGAGTACTTTACTGTATGTTTTTTTTGTTTGATACACATTAGTACTTTACAGTTTGTTTTATTTGTTTGATACACATTAGTACTTTACTGTTTGTTTTATTTGTTTGATACACATAAGTACTTTACTGTTTGTTGTTTAATACACATTAGTACTTTACTGTTTGTTTTCTTTGTTTGATACATATTAGTACTTTACTGTATGTTTTCTTTGTTTGATACATTTTAGTACTTTACTGTTTATTTTCTTTGTTTGATACATATTAGTACTTTACTGTTTGTTTTCTTTGTTTGATACACATTAGTACTTTACTGTTTGTTTTCTTTGTTTGATACACATTAATACTTTACTGTTTGTTTTCTTTGTTTGATACACATTAGTACTTTACTTTATGTTTTCTTTGTTTGATACACATTAGTACTTTACTGTTTGTTTTCTTTGTTTGATACACATTAGTACTTTACTGTTTGTTTTCTTTGTTTGATACACATTAGTACTTTACTGTTTGTTTTCTTTGTTTGATACACATTAGTACTTTACTGTATGTTTTCTGTGTTTGATACACATTAGTACTTTACTGTTTGTTTTCTTTGTTTGATACACATTAGTACTTTACTGTATGTTTTCCTTGTTTGATACACATTAGTACTTTACTGGGTTTTTTTTTTTGATACATATTAGTACTTTACTGTATGTTTTCTTTGTTTGATACACATTAGCAAATTGTTTTCTTTGTTTGATACACATTAGTACTTTACTGTTTGTTTTCTTTGTTTGATACATATTAGTACTTTACTGTATGTTTTCTTTGTTTGATACACATTAGTACTTTACTGTTTATTTTCTTTGTTTGATACATATTAGTACTTTACTGTTTGTTTTCTTTGTTTGATACACATTAGTACTTTACTGTTTGTTTTCTTTGTTTGATACACATTAGTACTTTACTGTATGTTTTCTGTGTTTGATACACATTAGTACTTTACTGTTTGTTTTCTTTGTTTGATACATATTAGTACTTTACTGTATGTTTTCTTTGTTTGATACACATTAGTACTTTACTGTTTATTTTCTTTGTTTGATACATATTAGTACTTTACTGTTTGTTTTCTTCGTTGATACACATTAGTACTTTACTGTTTGTTTTCTTTGTTTGATACACATTAGTACTTTACTGTTTGTTTTCTTTGTTTGATACACATTGGTACTTTACTGTTTGTTTTCTTTGTTTGATACACATTAGAACTTTACTGTATGTTTTCTGTGTTTGTAAAACATTAGTACTTTACTGTTTGTTTTCTTTGTTTGATACACATTAGTACTTTACTGTATGTTTTCTTTGTTTGATACACATTAGTACTTTACTGTTTGTTTTCTTTGTTTGATACACTTTAGTACTTTACTGTATGTTTTCTTTGTTTGATACATATTAGTACTTTACTGTATGTTTTCTTTGTTTGATACACATTAGTACTTTACTGTATGTTTTATTTGTTTGATACACATTAGTACTTTACTGTATGTTTTCTTTGTTTGATACACGTTAGTACTTTACTGTATGTTTTCTTTGTTTGATACACATTAGTACTTTACAGTTTGTTTTATTTGTTTGATACACATTAGTACTTTACTGTTTGTTTTCTTTGTTTGATACACATAAGTACTTTACTGTTTGTTGTTTGATACACATTAGTACTTTACTGTTTGTTTTCTTTGTTTGATACATATATGGAGTTATGAAGACATAAAATGACGAGTAACCCGAGTTATCATAAAAGGGGAAATTACTGCTGTATATACAGTGTTAAAACTTCACTAGAGTAAGCTCCCTTCATAACATGGATTTGGAAACATCAGGTGAGTTTATTGCAAATTGTTTCACGATACAAAATTAACAATTTCTTAGTTACAGAAACAATATTTCATTATAAATTTAAGTTTTTTAACTTAATTAATACCGGCTTTACAAGCTACTGAACTCAAATTGAGTGGTACTACACCATTAAATATGATGTTTTAAGATTTAAAATATTGGCGAGGGTGGAGAACAAAGGAAACAAAATGGCGCCAGACACACGATCGAAATATCGCAAAAGAATGATATGACATCAAATGTTCTCCAAACAAGATCGATATATGGGTGCCTAAAATTAATAGATCTACGATATATCATGGGTATATATGTACGTATGAAGATCTAAGGATATATATATAATCATTGTCTATCAAAATATCAATGGTGACGTATCACACGCATATTTGATCGGCGTAGCCTGTCAGTTGTAGTGAATGACTCATGTAAACAAACAGACGACAGACAACTGTTGTCAGCAAGGAGTCACGTTTTATAATCCAACGACTCCAAACTACATAATTTCTCTTTATTTTATTGGAACTGTGTCAATTTACTTCCCAGTATTATTCATGTAACCATGGTCTTATGGGGATAAATTCAACAACTCCAATCCATGATTTAGGGTTCTTTATATACGGGTAATATAAAGCCTGCAATATATACAAACATCACATTTAACAAACAATTACAATATGAATGACATTGCAGCCATTACAGAAATACATTATCTACAAACGCGGCAATTTCATTAATATACCAAACAATCGAGAACTCACCAGACAAATCCATATTTAGGTTCTGCAACCAAATATTTACCAAGAATCTAATAGCTGTAGAATATATAAACTACATTCTCAATCAGACCTTTACAAGTCTATAGACAACTACTAAAATATATATTATTACATCTCTGTACTGAAATAGGTGTTTCTCTTAGAGAAGGTAGGCAAAGACTGAGTTAGTTAAGAGTTATCATGCCATGCAGTGTTAGGGGTGACCTAAGTTAGTTTTCACTCACTCAATCCTGTCAACCAAGCTGTATTTGTACAATAACCAGTTTGTCAAGACATACATGACAACCATATACAATATAAATAATACATTGACCTCATGATAAATGGTCTCAATAACTTTTACAGTTATTACTCAGTACTGTGAACATAGCCAGCTATCTACCTGTGGAATAAGGGACATAAATATGAGTAAACATACTACAGAGAACTATAGCAGTTGTCTCCCTTGAACCACTATTAAAGGCACGGCTACATACTTCCCGGCTCAGTGAAATGGCTCCTGACATTTATTAACCAGATGCCAGCGCTGTAAATAAGACATTTAATTAAAAGTTATAAAATAAACACAAATAAGCATACCTGAAAATATTCAAAATAACTGACTTAACCAGGTACATTTATTATCTTTGCAAATAATATTAATTCAGCAAAAATGGACCAACTCCAAAGTCTGAAAGCAAACATATTAGCATCCATATACTATGCTGAAATAAATTCTAAAATTGTTAACCAATATTATCTGAAATGTATCCATCTCCATACGTATCTGCGAAATGGAAAACAGAACAATTAATGGGGTTTTACGTCCCGTCAACACATCATAATGGGTTTACTTGAGAAGGCAACCTCAAAGGGAAATGAGATTAATCTCGCTAAAATACACATGTCAAGTACATCATATCTTCACGACATTACATGTCGCGACAAATACTGAATCATACACTGAAAAATGGTAAAAATTAACATTATACATAATAAATTTCTTGTTTCGGTGTTGTGGCTGTCTGCTGCACAACCCACTGTCCCAATCGGTTTGGTGGTTGCCGTTCTCTGGTTGACCGTCTCGGTGGCTCCGGTTGCTGTACCAGTGTACCATCTGGGTGATCTTGCGGTGGACGTTCTGGTGGACGTTCCGGTGGACGTTCCGGTGGATGTTCCAGTTGTACTGGCTCCGGTTGCTGCACCGGCAGATCCTCTGGTTGAACTTCCAGTTGACCATCTGGTGGATGTTCCAGTTGTGCTGGTGGACCTTCTGGTTGATGTTCCGGTGGTCTAGCTGGTCGACCTAGGGAATCTGGATCTATATCCCACACGCTGTCACGACTCGCATTAAAGTTGCTCTCATTCAATTGAAGGTTTGCATCTTCAAGGGTGCTACTTTCATGGCGTTCGCTTAGAGAGGTGGTATCTGGTCCAATTCGTACTGGATTTTTCTTCTGTCTAGTACCATGCTCAATATGTTGCTCGGGTTCAGAATCTGAGCTTGAACTTTCTGTGTCGGTACTCCGAGGATTGGCTCTGGTGGGTTTACTTCTAGACACAACCTTACGGTTTGGTATCTGGCATGGGACCTCAGAGGGAATAGAGGTAAACGGTAGCAGCATATTTCTATGTAGCACCCGTATTGGACCCTGTCTGTCCATCCTCGCGTTTCACTCTGTATACAGGGATATCCCTATTTGGCATCGCGAGTACCACATATGGATCCCTGTCCCATTTGTCTGCCAACTTCTGCTTCCCTTGCAGACCGACTTTCCTCACCAGGACTCTGTCACCATCCTCAAGCTTGCTATTCCTTACATTACGATCATATCGCTCCTTGTTCTGAGCAGCGTTCTTGCTGGCTTCCTTTGCAGCAACACCATACGCAACCTGCAACCTGTCTCGCAGCTTCTTGCCATACGTCTGTGGTTCTGATGCCGCTTCTTCAGCATCTACTGAAGTACCTAAGTAGGCATCTACTGAGAGACGAGGATGCCACCCGAACATGAGATAGTGGGGCGAATAACCAGTTGCATCACTCTTCGTTGCGTTGTATGCCTGGACCATTGGCGCTACGTAGGATTTCCAATCCTGTTTTTGGTCCTCTTCCAAGGTCCCGAGCATTTTCAACAAGGTCTGGTTGAACCGTTCCGCTGATCCATTACCCATGGGGTGGTATGGTGTAGTTCTGGTTTTCTTAATCTGGGCGATCTTGCACAGCTCCTTGATGACGTTCCCGACAAAATTCCGTCCCTGGTCACTGTGTAGTGTCTCTGGAAAACTGTAGTATCGGAAAAAATTGTCATACAAGGCTCTGGCAGTCGTCTGGGCCGTCTGGTTGCGACAAGGAATAGCTTGAGCATACCGAGTGAAGTGATCCGTGATGACCAGAATATGCTCAAAGCCTCCTTTTGACCTCTCCAGACTAAGAAAGTCCATGCAGACCAATTCCATTGGTCTTGTAGTCATTATAGGGTGTAGTTCTGCTACCACCCTAACTGGTGTCTTCCGACGAATACATCTGCCACAGGTTTCCACTTTCCTGTTAACATCGCCTTCCAAGCCAGGCCAATAAAAGCGTTGTCTAGCCAACCACAGAGACTTCTCCTTTCCTTGATGTCCAACATCATCATGGATGCCTTTTAGGGCAATGCTCCTGTAAGTCTCTGGGATGACTAGCTGTCTTGTCTGTTGACCATCAAAGGAGGCGGTTCTGTACAGAATGTCATCCTCTACGTTAAGGCGATTCCATTCCCGAAAGAACTTCTGTACAGTGCGTGTTTCTCTCCTGAGGTCTTCCTCCCTTGGCCGAGAACCGCATCCAAGGTGGTCTAATACTCTGGCTATGGTGGCATCTTTTCTCTGTTCCTGCTGCCAGTCTATCTGGTTAAAAGGTTCCGATGTTACAATTTCCTCACCGGCCGGTTGAGGTCCTACAACTTCCGAAACACAGTGCACCAAGGGTAGTGATGCTTTAACTGCATGGCAGATTGCTTTAACCTGATCAGGAAAGATCAACTCTGGTTGTCTTGACAGACTATCAGCATCAACATTAAGCTTTCCAGGGCGATAAATGATGGTGAACTGGAAGTTGCTTAATGCTGATATCCAGCGGTGTCCTGTGGCATCAAGCTTGGCTGTTGTTAGCACATAGGTCAACGGGTTGTTGTCCGTTACGACTTGAAATGTAGTTCCCATGAGGAAGTCATGAAACTTGTCTGTAATCGCCCATTTCAGTGCTAAAAACTCCAACTTGTGCGCTGGGTACCTCTTTTCACTGGGTCTCAGTCCCCTACTGGCATATGCTATTACGCGTTCCTTGCCTTCCTGAAGCTGGTATAGTACAGCGCCTAAACCAAATCCACTGGCATCCGTGTGTAGGATCATAGGTTTTGTATAATCAGCATATCCAAGGACTGGTGGTGTCGTCAATTTTTCTATCAACGTATCAAATGCTTGTTGTTGGTCCTTTCCCCATTTCCACACAACAGCTTGCTTCTTGATCTTTTTCTTGGCTTTCTTGGCAGCTTTTGTCGTTCCATGACCCTCCAGCAAGGCATTTAGAGGTTGTGCAACTTGGGAGAAGTTCTTCACGAACCGCCTGTAATAGCCTGCAAAGCCAAGAAATTGTCGCAGTTCCTTGATATTGGTTGGTGGCTTCCAATTCTTGATAACTGCTGTCTTCTCTGGGTCAGTTGCTATTCCATGTTCTGACACAACATGGCCCAAGTAGTTCACTGAGCTTTTGAACAGCTGACAATTACTATTCAAATGTGTATCCGGTACAACTAAAACAGGTACATCAAATAAAATATCAGATAAATATGGAACTAAAATAGTACATTCAATAAAACCAATATACTTCAACAGTGATCCATCAGCAATGGAAACTTTTAAACCCAGTGTATCCAAACTCTGTAGAACTGGTGGATCTGTTAAAGAACGATAAAAATTCTCGGATACTGTAGAAATCATCGACCCAGTATCCAACAAGGCTCTGACCCGTGATCCCTGTAAGAAAATATCACTTTCATTAGAGCTACCTATCATTTTCTCTAATATAACCTGGCCTATATATTCACCAGCCTCTGGTTGGCCATCAACAGAGACGGTTAAGCTTTTGGCTGTTGATTCCCTCTACCAAAACCATTCTGTTGGCCCCTGTTGTCTTCCGGACGGTGGTTGTTGTTACTGCCACCTGGATGGTTGTATGGTGGATTGTTGCCATAACGGAAACCACGTCCACGACCTCGACCCCTGAAAGTGTTCCGGGAGAAGTTTCTGTTCCTGTCATCCCTCTGATCCAGCCTATTGAGGATCATGTCCATCTTCTCGTCTATCTTCCTATCCAGCCTCTTTTCCAACACATCCATCCTTCTCTCCAGCTTCCTCTCCACATCTGCAATCCCTGGAGACACAGATGCTTCCGCTGTCACGGGCTTGTGACCCACCTTCTTGAGTGGTGCGGTGGTCTTAGCATCGGAAGGAGTGATACTAATCTCCTTGTCCACCAAAGCTCATCATAATTTGACAGGGTGTCATACTTATGCCGGGTCTGGCTCTTGAGCTGCTCAGATCGGAGTGACGTCCAAAACTTATGCCGCATCAGGTCATTCTTGGCCTCCTTGGCAAGATGTTTGTTGTCAATGGCAATCTGTAACAAACTTTCCAAACGGCAACTAAAAGATGTGACAGATTCCTCCGATTTCTGAAAACTATTAAAAAATTCCTGCATAATCATGCCGTTGGTAGAAATATCACCAAAAAGGGCATCCAACTTCTTTAACATATCTGTTATGGTGGCCTTTTCCCCTAAAGGTATGAGCATTCTTCTTGCTGTTCCCCGCAGAGACCTCCTCATGGCTTGAGTAAGGATGCTCGGAGTTATATCCGGGTCCTCTGTCAAACAACGTATCTCGAAGCGCCACTCGCTGTACGTAACGTCCCCCTTCTGGTCGTCACCTGAGAAAAAGGGAATCTTAGGAATGGATGATTGCGCAACAAGACGAGTTGCATCCTCTGTCTTAGAAACACTCAAATCTCCACTCGCCTTAGCCTTCATACTGGTGGTCTCATACACCTCGTACAACCTAGACTTAGGTGTACTACTAATCGGCTTCCGTGGTGTTACATCATATCTACCACTCTTAATCAATAAGTCGATCATCTCCTGCTCTGACAGAGCTTCCTTAGGACTTCCATCTGTTTTCGCCGCCATCATATTTTCTACCTTAATCACTTTATCACAGTAACACACTTATCACTTTATCACAGTAACAAATATTAATTCCCTGAAATAAATTGTCCGTTATTCAACAGATAACATCTATATATGCACTATTACTAACCGCTGAAAAATAATACTATCAGTGATTAAATTCCTGAAATTATCAACAAGTGTTAAGTGAAAATCTCTTACAAATAACTCCCAAGACTATGTCACTGCAAATAGTAATCAAAAGATAAATCACTTATAAACTACTCTGAAAATAAATAGATCCAAACTATTAATTCCTGGAAATAAATTGACACATAATATTATTTCCTGAAATAATAAACACTGTATACACAATTTCCTGAAATAATTTCACAAAAGCACAAAAATATCCTGAAAACAGTCTCAAAATATCATATCACACTTCTAAACGCAAGCTGGCACATATAAATACACATATAATATATAAATATTATGCACAAATATAACTATACATACCTTTTTCTTCCATCGCTTTCTCCTCGGTAAAGTGCAAGTGAATGTGAATGGATTTTAAAGAAAAGAGTGAATGTGTGAAGGGATGATTAAACAGACCAGAAGAAAAGTCAGTGAGAAAACACCCTTATAAATTAACTAGTGTACCAACTTCTACGTGGTAACCAGATAATTATTATACACTCAAAAACTCAAATATCTATATCTCAAACCCAAAACACTAATGACACTTTAATGTGTATACTACCGGTACCCAAAATATCTCCGGTTCCAACCGTAAACTCTAAACCTCTATGACATCCTAAAGATATCAAAATCCACACTTATTTTATCAATTCTTTTGAAAAGAATACCAAATAACTATCTCTGCTCTTAAAAAGAGTTCACTGATCAATACAAATATTCAAAATCACACACTATAATAGTGTTGAAAATCTATCACTGTATGCCAAGTTCACAATCTTAATACACACGCAAAAAGCACAAAAATAAATATAATCACTTTTAAGTGTTCACACTAGTGTTCATTAAGAATGACACTTGGTTGGTCAAGAAAAGACACTTTTACTAAGTATACATGTAAATACTCTGGAATATACCAGAAATTGCTGCACAATAAGGTCTATATGCCTAAATAATGTTTATTGACACTAATAATGAAGCATATCATACTATCTCATAGTTTAGTTTACACCAGAATATCACCAAACATCCCTCTAAACATGACCCAAATATCTTACAACTGACAGTTGTAAATCTGACCTAGTCTAAAAATAGACTCACTGTGTTAACCAGTCTAAAATTAACCAAAACTTACACAAATTCTGTGACTGCAATTATCTGGTGAAAACTATAATATTTAGATATTACATTACTTCGTTATTGTAAAAGAATATAAAATGCACCGAATAGAGTAAAAGTTTCACTTACAGCAATCCATTATAATCCTTTATAACAATCCTTTTTCTATGAAAACCACACACAACAATTGTCACATGTTCCAGTTACACACCCGATTATGTCCTGGTTCTCCAACGTCGATCACTGCCGAATAACATCATGACCTCTGTAACGAGTTCACGAGCCGTCAAAACGTAAACACGTTTCATAACTTAACACCGGAATTCCTCGCGATCGCGCGAAATAAATATTATGCTAGATCTAGACTTAATTTCCAAAGTAGGCCTCCTATCAGATCTGCTGCAGCGCTATAAACGAAACACTAGAACGAATCATCCATTGCACTCCCGCCATCCTGATCTTTGGAATCGAACACTTATAGTCGTCGTCGGAGTCGGCATCTGGCTGGCTTAAATTTCCCTCCAACACGTTGGGCGCCATTTGTCACAGGGCTAGAAAAATGTGCAGCCAGACCGGGGCTCGAACCCGGGACCTTCGGACTACCGTTCCGATGCTCTACCGACTGAGCTAACCGGCCAGACAATGCAACATCAATCTACCAGTTTGATATCCATAACCGTGACACACTCCCCCTACAGACTGAAATTCGTCCTCGAATTTCCATGGGTACAGAGAATCATTTGCATGTTTCTCGAAGTTTACTCAGTCACGGTCCCCCGTTGGGCGCCATTTGTAACCATGGTCTTATGGGGATAAATTCAACAACTCCAATCCATGATTTAGGGTTCTTTATATACGGGTAATATAAAGCCTGCAATATATACAAACATCACATTTAACAAACAATTACAATATGAATGACATTGCAGCCATTACAGAAATACATTATCTACAAACGCGGCAATTTCATTAATATACCAAACAATCGAGAACTCACCAGACAAATCCATATTTAGGTTCTGCAACCAAATATTTACCAAGAATCTAATAGCTGTAAAATATATAAACTACATTCTCAATCAGACCTTTACAAGTCTATAGACAACTACTAAAATATATATTATTACATCTCTGTACTGAAATAGGTGTTTCTCTTAGAGAAGGTAGGCAAAGACTGAGTTAGTTAAGAGTTATCATGCCATGCAGTGTTAGGGGTGACCTAAGTTAGTTTTCACTCACTCAATCCTGTCAACCAAGCTGTATTTGTACAATAACCAGTTTGTCAAGACATACATGACAACCATATACAATATAAATAATACATTGACCTCATGATAAATGGTCTCATTAACTTTTACAGTTATTACTCAGTACTGTGAACATAGCCAGCTATCTACCTGTGGAATAAGGGACATAAATATGAGTAAACATACTACAGAGAACTATAGCAGTTGTCTCCCTTGAACCACTATTAAAGGCACGGCTACATTCATGTTTTAACATGTACACTTTTTATTATATTGTCATCTAAATACTCTCCACTGCACTGTGTATAAAATACAACAGAATTGCTGTGAACTTTTACACAAATGTAATGTGATGACTTAACCCAAATATTTCACAAGTTATCAGTCTTTCTGAATGAAAATTAATTGCCAATTATAGTTGGTCTGGAGAAACAGGCTTTATTTACAGCAGTACTGAGTATACAATATATGGTATAATTTGGACATTTATGTTAGGATTACATTGTGGTAGGTATGCATTTTCAAAAATGAAGCGTTAATGTACATATAATTGTTAGGAATGGCTGAACATGATGGAGATAATAAGATAAGGAATTACGTCTTATATAGGCCTAGTTAAGATTAAGGAAAATATACATCTCTGAGCCTAAGGAGGGAATATTCAATGTTCATAGGTGGTGTATAGAAGTGCATTGTGATGCTACTGATTTTGGTGTGTTTCTGATTCTGATGTGAAAATGATAAAGATGAATTGTTATATGGAACACATGAATAGTCACAGATTTAGACATCCCATCTCAGAGTATTACCGTGGAGGTTTACACACAAAACTACTGCCAATCATCCATGCCATAATGTGTGTCGTCTGCGGCAAACACTACCACGTGTATTTGTGTACATTTTCCAGTTCATAACAAATTCGCTTCATATTTTGATTTAACTGTGTATAAATTTAAATGAAAAACCTGCCCCAGCTCCATCTAGTGGCTTTTATACGGCAGTTGGGTCTTTAAATATACCACAAAGTAGATCTAATACAAATTTAGCCATAATTATTAATGTAACCCAAGCACCAAATGCTTCCGATATCCGGAGTATAATTTAAATTATAGCATTTATAATTGCATTGGTAATATTCTTCGATTTGCCGGAGTCTGGTATATTCAATAACCAGCCTATATAAATATTTCTGGTTGTCCGGAATATACTTCAATATTTCCGAGTGTCCGGAATATCCATTAATATCTTCCGATTTTCTGGAGTCTTAATATATTCAATGACCAGCCAAACATGCCATTGTTATTTATACAGAGCGGCGGTCCTTTTCCAATATTTCCGATGTCCGGAATATACTTTTATATTTCCGATGTCCGGAATATACTTTAATATTTCCGAGTGTCCGGAATATACTTTAATATTTCCGAGTGTCCGGAATATACTTTAATATCTTCCGATTTTCCGGAGTCTTACATATTCAATGACTAGCCAAATTTGCCATTGTTATTTAAACAGGGCGGCGGTCCTTTTCAAATATTTCCGATGTCCGGAATATACTTTAATATTTCCGATTTCCGGAATATACTTTAATATACTTCCGTTTTTCCGGAGTTGAATATAGTCAATGACTATTTAAAATATTTCCGATTATCCGGAATATGTGATTATAAGTCGAATTGACAATATTGCTAATCGTCCGGAATATACAATAATTACAAGTAATATATGCCTATGTCCGAGTGTCCGGAATATACTTTAATATCTTCCGATTTTCCGGAGACTAATATATTCAATGACCAGCTGGTTATTTAAACAGGGCGGCGGTCCTTTTTCAATATTTCCGATGTCCGGAATATAATTTAATATTTCCGATATCCGGAATATGCTTTAATATCTTCCGATTTTCCGGAGTCTAAAATATTCAATGACCAGCCAAAAAATGCCATGGTTATTAAACAGGGCAGCGGTCCTTTTTCAATATTTCCGATGTCCGGAATATAATTTCATATTTCCGAGTGTCCGGAATATACTTTAATATCTTCCGATTTTCCGGAGTCTTACATATTCAATGACCAGCCAAAATTGCCATTGTTATTTACACAGGGCGGCGGTCTTTTTCAAATATTTCCGATGTCCGGAATATACTTTAATATTTCCGATGTCCGGAATATACTTTAATATACTTCCGTTTTTTCCGGAGTTGAATATAGTCAATGACTATTTAAAATATTCCCGATTATCCGGAATATGTGATTATAAGTCGAATTGACAATATTGCTAATCGTCCGGAATATACAATAATTATAAGTAATATATGCCTATGTCCGAGTGTCCGGAATATACTTTAATATCTTCCGATTTTCCGGAGACTAATATATTCAATGACAAGCCAAAACATGCCATGGCTATTTAAACAGGGCAGCGGTCCTTTTTCAATATTTCCGATGTCCGGAATATAATTTCATATTTCCGATATCCGGAATATGCTTTAATATCTTCCGATTTTCAGGAGTCTAAAATATTCAATGATCAGCCAAAAAATGCCATTGTTATTTAAACAGGGCTTCGGTCCTTTTTCAATATTTCCGATGTCCGGAATATACCTTAATATTTCCGATGTCCGGAATATACTTTAATATACTTCTATAAGTCGAATTGACAATATTGCTAATCGCCCGGAATATACAATAATTATAAGTAAGATATGCCTATGTCCGAAGGCCCATCACCGTGATTACACTATTGAAAATGATTGTGCCTATTCTAATACATACCTGTATATCAAAGTGTGAAGCGAATTTGTTCAGTTGTGCATATGCTCTGGAATTTTGTGCTCTTTTAAGAGTAGGTGAAGTGTCTAAGTCAAATAAAGATTCTGATAACAAAGTTTTAAGTTTCAAAGACGCAGTTAACTGCATTAATAATTTCATTAGAAATTCAAAAAACGGTCAGTTCGGTACTCGTCGGGGGCCACTTTCCGTCGC
>JAWPHD010020276.1:0-32442 GCA_037043455.1 Cyrtodaria siliqua | reverse complement strand
ACGGAATATATATGTGTAAGAACTGAATATATATGTGTAAGAACGGAATATATATGTGTAAGAACTAAATATATATGTGTAAGAAATGAATATATATGTGTAAGAACGGAATATATATGTGTAAGAATTGAATATATATGCATAAGAACGGAATATATATGCCTAAGAACTGAATATATATGCGTAAGAACGGAATATATATGCGTAAGAACGGAATATATATGCGTAAGAACGGAATATATATGCGTAAAAACGGAATATATATGCATAAGAACGGAATATATATGCGTAAGAACGGAATATATATGTGTAAGAACTGAATATATATGTGTAAGAACGGAATATATATGTGTAAGAATTGAATATATATGCGTAAGAACGGAATATATATGTGTAAGAACTGAATATATATGTGTAAGAACTGAATATATATGTGTAAGAACTGAATATATATGTGTAAGAGCTGAATATATATGCGTAAGAACTGAATATATATGAGTAAGAACGGAATATATATGCTTAAGAACTGAGTATATATGTGTAAGAACTGAATATATATGCGTAATAATTGAATATATATGTGTAAGAACTGAATATATATGCGTAAGAACTGAATATATATGCGTAAGAACTGAATATATGCGTAAGAACTGAATATATATGCGTAAGAACGGAATATATATTTGTAAGAACGGAATATATATGTGTAAGAACTAAATATATATGTGAAAGAACTGAATATATATGTGTAAGAACTGAATATATATGTGTAAGAACTGAATATATATGTTTAAGAACTGAATATATATGCGTAAGAACGGAATATATATGTGTAAGAACTGAATATATATGTGTAAGAACTGAATATATATGTGTAAGAACTGAATATATATGTTTAAGAACTGAAAAAATATCTGTAAGAACGGAATATATATGCGTAAGAAAGGAATATATATGCGTAAGAACTGAATATATATGTGTAAGAACTGAATATATATGTGTAAGAACTGAATATATATGTGTAAGAACTGAATATATTTTGTGTAAGAACTGAATATATATGCGTAAGAACGGTATATATATGTGTAAGAACTGAATATATATGTGTAAGAACTGAATATATATGTGTAAGAACTGAATATATATGTGTAAGAACTGAATATATATGTGTAAGAACTGAATATATATGCGTAAGAATGGAATATATATGTGTAAGAACTGAATATATATGTGTAAGAACTGAATATATATGTGTAAGAACTGAATATATATGCGTAAGAACTGAATATAGGCGTAATAACTGAATATATATGCGTAAGAACGGAATATATATTTGTAAGAACTGAATATATATGTGTAAGAGCTCAATATATATGCGTAAGAACTGAATATATATGTGTAAGAACGGAATATATATGCGTAAGAATTGAGTATATATGTTTAAGAACTGAATATATATGAGTAAGAACTGAATATATATGTGTAAGAATTGACTATATATGCGTAAGAACGGAATATATATGTGTAAGAACTGAATATATATGTGTAAGAACTGAATATATATGTGTAAGAGCTGAATATATATGCGTAAGAACTGAATATATATGTGTAAGAACTGAATACATATGCGTAGGAACTGAATATATGCCTAAGAACTGAATATATATGCGTAAGAACTGAATATATGCGTAAGAACTGAATATATATGCGTAAGAACTGAATATATATTTGTAAGAACTGAATATATATGTGTAAGAACTGAATATATATGTTTAAGAACTGAATATATATGTGTAAGAACGGAATATATATGCGTAAGAACGGAATATATATGCGTAAGAACTGAATATATATGTTTAAGAACTGAATATATATGTGTAAGAACGGAATATATATGCGTAAGAACGGAATATATATGCGTAAGAACTGAATATATATGTGTAAGAACTGAATATATATGTGTAAGAACTGAATATATAAGAGTAAGAACTGAATATATATGCGTAAGAACGGAATATATGTGTAAGAACTGAATATTTATGCGTAAGAACTAAATATATATGTGTAAGAACTGAATATATATGTATAAGAACTGAATATATATGCGTAAGAACGGAATATATTTGTGTAAGAACTGAATATATAAGTGTAAGAACTGAATATATATGCGTAAGAACGGAATATATGTGTAAGAACTGAATATTTATGCGTAAGAACTGAATATATATGTGTAAGAACTGAATATATATGTATAAGAACTGAATATATATGCGTAAGAACGGAATATATTTGTGTAAGAACTGAATATATATGTGTAAGAACTGAATATATATGTGTAAGAACTGAATATATATGTGTAAGAGCTGAATATATATGCCTAAGAACTGAATATATATGTGTAAGAACGGAATATATATGTGTAAGAACTAAATATATATGCGTAAAAACGGAATATATATGTGTAAGAACTGAATATATATGTGTAAGAACGGAATATATATGTGTAAGAACTGAATATATATGTGTAAGAGCTGAATATATATGCGTAAGAGCTGAATATATATGTGTAAGAACGAAATATATATGCGTAAGAACTGAGTATATATGTGTAAGAACTGAATATATATGGGTAAGAACTGAATATATATGTTTAAGAACTGAATATATATGCGTAAGAATTGAATATATGCGTAAGAACTGAATATATATGCGTAGGAACGGAATATATATTTGTAAGAACTGTATATATGTGTAAAAACTGTATATATATGTGTAATAACTGAATATATATGTGTAAGAACTAAACATATATGTGTAAGAACTGAATATATATGTGTAAGGACGGAATATATATGTGTAAGAACTGAATATATATGCATAAGCACTGAATATATATACCTAAGAACTGAATATATATGCGTAAGAACGGAATATATATGCGTAAGAACGGAATATATTTTCTTAAGAACGGAATATATATGAGTAAGAACGGAATATATATGCGTAAGAACTGAATATATATTTGTAAGAACTGAATATATATGTGTAAGAACTGAATATATATGTGTAAGAACTGAATATATATGTGTAAGAATTAAATATATATGCGTAAGAACGGAATATATATGTGTAAGAACTGAATATATATGTGTAAGAACTGAATATATATGTGTAAGAACTGAATATATATGTGTAAGAGCTGAATATATATGCGTAAGAACTGAATATATATGAGTAAGAACGGAATATATATGCTTAAGAACTGAGTATATATGTGTAAGAACTGAATATATATGCGTAATAATTGAATATATATGTGTAAGAACTGAATATATATGCGTAAGAACTGAATATATATGCGTAAGAACTGAATATATGCGTAAGAACTGAATATATATGCGTAAGAACGGAATATATATTTGTAAGAACTGAATATATATGTGTAAGAACTAAATATATATGTGAAAGAACTGAATATATATGTGTAAGAACTGAATATATATGTGTAAGAACTGAATATATATGTGTTAGAACTGAATATATATGTGTAAGAACTGAATATATATGTGTAAGAACTGAATATATATGTGTAAGAGCTGAATATATATGCGTAAGAACTGAATATATATGAGTAAGAACGGAATATATATGCTTAAGAACTGAGTATATTTGTGTAAGAACTGAATATATATGCGTAATAATTGAATATATATGTGTAAGAACTGAATATATATGCGTAAGAACTGAATATATATGCGTAAGAACTGAATATATGCGTAAGAACTGAATATATATGCGTAAGAACGGAATATATATTTGTAAGAACTGAATATATATGTGTAAGAACTAAATATATATGTGAAAGAACTGAATATATATGTGTAAGAACTGAATATATATGTGTAAGAACTGAATATATATGTGTTAGAACTGAATATATATGTGTAAGGACGGAATATATGTGTAAGAACTGAATATATATGCATAAGCACTGAATATATATACCTAAGAACTGAATATATATGCGTAAGAAAGGAATATATATGCGTAAGAACGGAATATATATGCGTAAGAACGGAATATATATGCGTAAGAACGGAATATATATGCGTAAGAACTGAATATATATTTGTAAGAACTGAATATATATGTGTAAGAACTGAATATATATGTGTAAGAACTGAATATATATGTGTAAGAATTGAATATATATGCGTAAGAACGGAATATATATGTGTAAGAACTGAATATTTATGTGTAAGAACTGAATATATATGTGTAAGAACTGAATTATATGTGTAAGAGCTGAATATATATGCGTAAGAACTGAATATATATGAGTAAGAACGGAATATATATGCTTAAGAACTGAGTATATATGTGTAAGAACTGAATATATATGCGTAATAATTGAATATATATGTGTAAGAACTGAATATATATGCGTAAGAACTGAATATATATGCGTAAGAACTGAATATATGCGTAAGAACTGAATATATATGCGTAATAACGGAATATATATTTGTAAGAACGGAATATATATGTGTAAGAACTAAATATATATGTGAAAGAACTGAATATATATGTGTAATAATTGAATAAATAATATGTGTAAGAACTGAATATATATGTGTAAGAACTGAATAAATATGTGTATGAGCTGAATATATATGCGCAAGAACTGAATATATATGTGTAAGAACGTAATATATATGTGTAAGAACTAAATATATATGCGTAAGAACGGAATATATATGTGTAAGAACTGAATATATATGTGTAAGAACTGATTATATATGTGTAAGAACTGAATATATATGTGTAATAGCTGAATATATATGCGTAAAAACTGAATATATATGTGTAAGAACGGAATATATATGCGTAAGAACTGAGTATATATGTGTAAGAACTGAATATATATGCGTAAGAACTGAATATATATGTGTAAGAGCTGAATATATATGCGTAAGAATTGAATATATATGCGTAGGAACGGAATATATATTTGTAAGAACTGAATATATATGTGTAAGAACTGAATATATATGCGTAAGAACTAAATATATATGTGTAAGAACTGAATATATATGTGTAAGAACTGAATATATATGTGTAAGAAATGAATATATATGTGTAAGAACGGAATATATATGTGTAGGAATTGAATATATATGTATAAGAACGGAATATATATGCCTAAGAACTGAATATATATGCGTAAGAACGGAATATATATGCGTAAGATCGGAATATATATGCGTAAGAACTGAATATATATGTGTAAGAACTGAATATATATGTATAAGAACTGAATATATATGTGTAAGAACTGAATATATATGCGTAAGAACGGAATATATATGCGTAAGAACGGAATATATATGCGTAAGAACGGAATATATATGCATAAGAACGGAATATATATGCGTAAGAACGGAATATATATGTGTAAGAACTGAATATATATGTGTAAGAACGGAATATATATGCGTAAGAATGGAATATGTATGTGTAAGAACTGGATATATATTTGTAAGAACTGAATATATACGTGTAAGAACTGAATATATATGTGTAAGAACTGAATATATATGCGTAAGAACGAAATATATATGTGTAAGAACTGAATATATATGTGTAAGAACTGAATATATATGTGTAAGAACCTAATATATATGTGTAAGAGCTGAATATATATGCGTAAGAACTGAATATATATGTGTAAGAACGGAATAAATATGCGTAAGAACTGAGTATATATGTGTAAGAACTGAATATATATGCGAAGAACTGAATATATATGTGTAAGAACTGAATATATATGCGTAAGAACTGAATATAGGCGTAATAACTGAATATATGTGCGTAGGAACGGAATATATATTTGTAAGAACTGAATATATATGTGTAAGAGCTCAATATATATGCGTAAGAACTGAATATATATGTGTAAGAACGGAATATATATGCGTAAGAATTGAGTATATATGTGTAAGAACTGAATATATATGAGTAAGAACTGAATATATATGTGTAAGAACTGACTATATATGCGTAAGAACGGAATATATATGTGTAAGAACTGAATATATATGTGTAAGAACTGAATATATATGTGAAAGAACTGAATATATATGTGTAAGAGCTGAATATATATGCGTAAGAACTGAATGTATGCGTAAGAACTGAATATATATGCGTAAGAACTGAATATATGCGTAAGAACTGAATATATATGCGTAAGAACTGAATATATATTTGTAAGAACTGAATATATATGTTTAAGAACTGAATATATATGTGTAAGAACGGAATATATATGCGTAAGAACGGAATATATATGCGTAAGAACTGAATATATATGTGTAAGAACTGAATATATATGTGTAAGAACTGAATATATATGTGTAAGAACTGAATATATAAGTGTAAGAACTGAATATATATGCGTAAGAACGGAATATATGTGTAAGAACTGAATATATATGCGTAAGAACTGAATATATATGTGTAAGTACTGAATATATATGTGTAAGAACTGAATATATATGCGTAAGAACGGAATATATATGTGTAAGAACTGAATATATATGTGTAAGAACTGAATATATATGTGTAAGAACTGAATATATATGTGTAAGAGCTGAATATATATGCGTAAGAACTGAATATATATGTGTAAGAACGGAATATATATGTGTAAGAACTAAATATATATGCGTAAGAACGGAATATATATGTGTAAGAACTGAATATATATGTGTAAGAACTGAATATATATGTGTAAGAACTGAATATATATGTGTAAGAGCTGAATATATATGCGTAAGAGCTGAATATATATGTGTAAGAACGGAATATATATGCGTAAGAACTGAGTATATATGTGTAAGAACTGAATATATATGCGTAAGAACTGAATATATATGTGTAAGAACTGAATATATATGCGTAAGAACTGAATATATGCGTAAGAACTGAATATATATGCGTAGGAACGGAATATATATTTGTAAGAACTGAATATATATGTGTAAGAACTGAATATATATGCGTAATAACTGAATATATATGTGTAAGAACTGAACATATATGTGTAAGAACTGAATATATATGTGTAAGGACGGAATATATATGTGTAAGAACTGAATATATATGCATAAGCACTGAATATATATACCTAAGAACTGAATATATATGCGTAAGAACGGAATATATATGCGTAAGAACGGAATATATATTTGTAAGAACTGAATATATATGTGTAAGAACTGAATATATATGTTTAAGAACTGAATATATATGTGTAAGAACGGAATATATATGCGTAAGAACGGAATATATATGCGTAAGAACTGAATATATATGTGTAAGAACTGAATATATATGTGTAAGAACAGAATATATATGTGTAAGAACTGAATATATAAGTGTAAGAACTGAATATATATGTGTAAGAACGGAATATATGTGTAAGAACTGAATATATATGCGTAAGAACTGAATATATATGTGTAAGAACTGAATATATATGTGTAAGAACTGAATATATATGCGTAAGAACGGAATATATATGTGTAAGAACTGAATATATATGTGTAAGAACTGAATATATATGTGTAAGAACTGAATATATATGTGTAAGAGCTGAATATATATGCGTAAGAACTGAATATATATGTGTAAGAACGGAATATATATGTGTAAGAACTAAATATATATGCGTAAGAACGGAATATATATGTGTAAGAACTGAATATATATGTGTAAGAACTGAATATATATGTGTAAGAACTGAATATATATGTGTAAGAGCTGAATATATATGCGTAAGAGCTGAATATTTATGTGTAAGAACGGAATATATATGCGTAAGAACTGAGTATATATGTGTAAGAACTGAATATATATGCGTAAGAACTGAATATATATGTGTAAGAACTGAATATATATGCGTAAGAACTGAATATATGCGTAAGAACTGAATATATATGCGTAGGAACGGAATATATATTTGTAAGAACTGAATATATATGTGTAAGAACTGAATATATATGTGTAATAACTGAATATATATGTGTAAGAACTGAACATATATGTGTAAGAACTGAATATATATGTGTAAGGACGGAATATATATGTGTAAGAACTGAATATATATGCATAAGCACTGAATATATATACCTAAGAACTGAATATATATGCGTAAGAACGGAATATATATGCGTAAGAACGGAATATATATGCGTAAGAACGGAATATATATGCGTAAGAACGGAATATATATGCGTAAGAACTGAATATATATTTGTAAGAACTGAATATATATGTGTAAGAACTGAATATATATGTGTAAGAACTGAATATATATGTGTAAGAATTGAATATATATGCGTAAGAACGGAATATATATGTGTAAGAACTGAATATATATGTGTAAGAACTGAATATATATGTGTAAGAACTGAATATATATGTGTAAGAGCTGAATATATATGCGTAAGAACTGAATATATATGAGTAAGAACGGAATATATATGCTTAAGAACTGAGTATATATGTGTAAGAACTGAATATATATGCGTAAGAACTGAATATATATGTGTAAGAACTGAATATATATGCGTAAGAACTGAATATATATGTGTAATAGCTGAATATATATGCGTAAAAACTGAATATATATGTGTAAGAACGGAATATATATGCGTAAGAACTGAGTATATATGTGTTAGAACTGAATATATATGCGTAAGAACTGAATATATATGTGTAAGAGCTGAATATATATGCGTAAGAATTGAATATATATGCGTAGGAACGGAATATATATTTGTAAGAACTGAATATATATGTGTAAGAACTGAATATATATGCGTAAGAACTAAATATATATGTGTTAGAACTGAATATATATGTGTAAAAACTGAATATATATGTGTAAGAAATGAATATATATGTGTAAGAACGGAATATATATGTGTTGGAATTGAATATATATGTATAAGAACGGAATATATATGCCTAAGAACTGAATATATATGCGTAAGAACGGAATATATATGCGTAAGAACGGAATATATATGCGTAAGAACTGAATATATATGTGTAAGAACTGAATATATATGTATAAGAACTGAATATATATGTGTAAGAACTGAATATATATGCGTAAGAACGGAATATATATGCGTAAGAACGGAATATATATGCGTAAGAACGGAATATATATGCATAAGAACGGAATTTATATGCGTAAGAACGGAATATATATGTGTAAGAACTGAATATATATGTGTAAGAACGGAATATATATGCGTAAGAATGGAATATGTATGTGTAAGAACTGGATATATATGTGTAAGAACTGAATATATACGTGTAAGAACTGAATATATATGTGTAAGAACTGAATATATATGCGTAAGAACGAAATATATATGTGTAAGAACTGAATATATATGTGTAAGAACTGAATATATATGTGTAAGAACCTAATATATATGTGTAAGAGCTGAATATATATGCGTAAGAACTGAATATATATGTGTAAGAACGGAATATATATGCGTAAGAACTGAGTATATATGTGTAAGAACTGAAGATATATGCGTAAGAACTAAATATATATGTGTAAGAACTGAATATATATGTTTAAGAACTGAATATATATGTGTAAGAACGGAATATATATGCGTAAGAACGGAATATATATGCGTAAGAACTGAATATATATGTGTAAGAACTGAATATATATGTGTAAGAACTGAATATATATGTGTAAGAACTGAATTTATATGTGTAAGAGCTGAATATATATGCGTAAGAACTGAATATATATGTGTAAGAACGGAATATATATGTGTAAGAACTAAATATATATGCGTAAGAACGGAATATATATGTGTAAGAACTGAATATATATGTGTAAGAACTGAATATATATGTGTAAGAGCTGAATATATATGCGTAAGAGCTGAATATATATGTGTAAGAACGGAATATATATGCGTAAGAACTGAGTATATATGTGTAAGAACTGAATATATATGCGTAAGAACTGAATATATATGTGTAAGAACTGAATATATATGCGTAAGAACTGAATATATGCGTAAGAACTGAATATATATGCGTAGGAACGGAATATATATTTGTAAGAACTGAATATATATGTGTAAGAACTGAATATATATGTGTAATAACTGAATATATATGTGTAAGAACTGAACATATATGTGTAAGAACTGAATATATATGTGTAAGGACGGAATATATATGTGTAAGAACTGAATATATATGCATAAGCACTGAATATATATACCTAAGAACTGAATATATATGCGTAAGAACGGAATATATATGCGTAAGAACGGAATATATATTTGTAAGAACTGAATATATATGTGTAAGAACTGAATATATATGTTTAAGAACTGAATATATATGTGTAAGAACGGAATATATATGCGTAAGAACGGAATATATATGCGTAAGAACTGAATATATATGTGTAAGAACTGAATATATATGTGTAAGAACAGAATATATATGTGTAAGAACTGAATATATAAGTGTAAGAACTGAATATATATGTGTAAGAACGGAATATATGTGTAAGAACTGAATATATATGCGTAACAACTGAATATATATGTGTAAGAACTGAATATATATGTGTAAGAACTGAATATATATGCGTAAGAACGGAATATATATGTGTAAGAACTGAATATATATGGGTAAGAACTGAATATATATGTGTAAGAACTGAATATATATGTGTAAGAGCTGAATATATATGCGTAAGAACGGAATATATATGTGTAAGAACGGAATATATATGTGTAAGAACTAAATATATATGCGTAAGAACGGAATATATATGTGTAAGAACTGAATATATATGTGTAAGAACTGAATATATATGTGTAAGAACTGAATATATATGTGTAAGAGCTGAATATATATGCGTAAGAGCTGAATATTTATGTGTAAGAACGGAATATATATGCGTAAGAACTGAGTATATATGTGTAAGAACTGAATATATATGCGTAAGAACTGAATATATATGTGTAAGAACTGAATATATATGCGTAAGAACTGAATATATGCGTAAGAACTGTATATATATGCGTAGGAACGGAATATATATTTGTAAGAACTGAATATATATGTGTAAGAACTGAATATATATGTGTAATAACTGAATATATATGTGTATGAACTGAACATATATGTGTAAGAACTGAATATATATGTGTAAGGACGGAATATATATGTGTAAGAACTGAATATATATGCATAAGCACTGAATATATATACCTAAGAACTGAATATATATGCGTAAGAACGGAATATATATGCGTAAGAACGGAATTATATGCGTAAGAACGGAATAAATATGCGTAAGAACGGAATATATATGCGTAAGAACTGAATATATATTTGTAAGAACTGAATATATATGTGTAAGAACTGAATATATATGTGTAAGAACTGAATATATATGTGTAAGAATTGAATATATATGCGTAAGAACGGAATATATATGTGTAAGAACTGAATATATATGTGTAAGAACTGAATATATATGTGTAAGAACTGAATATATATGTGTAAGAGCTGAATATATATGCGTAAGAACTGAATATATATGAGTAAGAACGGAATATATATGCTTAAGAACTGAGTATATATGTGTAAGAACTGAATATATATGCGTAAGAACTGAATATATATGTGTAAGAACTGAATATATATGCGTAAGAACTGAATATATGCGTAAGAACTGAATTTATATGCGTAAGAACGGAATATATATTTGTAAGAACTGAATGTATATGTGTAAGAACTGAATATATATGTGTAAGAGCTGAATATATATGTGTAAGCATTGAATATATATGCGTAAGAACGGAATATATATGTGTAAGAACTGAATATATATGTGTAAGAACTGAATATATATGTGTAAGAACTGAACATATATGTGTAAGAGCTGAATATATATGCGTAAGAACTGAATATATATGTGTAAGAACCGAATATATATGCTTAAGAACTGAGTATATATGTGTAAGAACTGAATATATATGCGTAAGAACTGAATATATATGTGTAAGAACGGAATATATATGCGTAAGAACTGAATATATATGCGTAAGAACTGAATATATATGCGTAAGAACTGAATATATATGCGTAAGAACTGAATATATATGCGTAAGAACGGAATATATATTTGTAAGAACGGAATATATATGTGTAATTACTGAATATATATGTGAAAGAACTGAATATATATGTGTAATAACTGAATATATATGTGTAAGAACTGAATATATATGTGTAAGAACTGAATATATATGCGTAAGAACGGAATATATATGTGTAAGAACTGAATATATATGTGTAAGAACTGAATATATATGTCTAAGATCTGAATATATATGTGTAAGAGCTGAATATAAATGCGTAAGAACTAAATATATATGTGTAAAAACGGAATATATATGCGTAAGAACTGAGTATATATGCGTAAGAACTGAATATATATGTGTAAAAACGGAATATATATGCGTAAGAACTGAGTATATATGTGTAAGAACTGAATATATATGCGTAAGAACTGAATATATATGTGTAAGAACTGAATATATATGCGTAAGAACTGAGTATATGCGTAAGAACTGAATATATATGCGTAAGAACGGAATATATATTTGTAAGAACTGAATATATATGTGTAAGAACTAAATATATATGTTTAAGAACTGAATATAGATGTGTAAGAACGGAATATATATGCGTAAGAACGGAATATATATGCGTAAGAATGGAATATGTATGTGTAAGAACTGGATATATATGTGTAAGAACTGAATATATATGCGTAAGAACGAAATATATATGTGTAAGAACTTAATATATATGTGTAACGGCTGAATATATATGCGTAAGAACTGAATAGATATGTGTAAGAACGGAATATATATGCGTAAGAACTGAGTATATATGTGTAAGAACTGAATATATATGCGTAAGAACGGAATATATATGTGTAAGAACTGAATATATATGCGTAAGAACTGAATATAGGCGTAATAACTGAATATATATGCGTAGGAACGGAATATATATTTGTAAGAACTGAATATATATGTGTAAGAGCTCAATATATATGCGTAAGAACTTAATATATATGCGTAAGAACGGAATATATATGTGTAAGAACTGAATATATATGTGTAAAAACGGAATATATATGCGTAAGAACTGAGTATATATGTGTAAGAACTGAATATATATGCGGAAGAATTGAATATATATGCGTAGGAACTGAATATATATGCGTAAGAACTAAATATATATGTGTAAGAACTGAATATATATGTGTAAGAGCTGAATATATATGCGTAAGAACTGAATATATATGTGTAAGAACTGAATATATATGTGTAAGAAATAAATATATATGTGTAAGAACGGAATATATATGTGTAAGTATTGAATATATATGCATAAGAACGGAATATATATGCCTAAGAACTGAATATATATGCGTAAGAACGGAATATATATGCGTAAGAACGGAATATATATGCGTAAGAACTGAATATATATGTGTAAGAACTGAATATATATGTATAAGAACTGAATATATATGTGTAAGAACGGAATATATATGCGTAAGAACGGAATATATATGCGTAAGAACTGAATATATATGCGTAAGAACGGAATATATATGTGTAAGAACTGAATATATATGTGTAAGATCTGAATATATATGTGTAAGAACTGAATATATATGTGTAAGAGCTGAATATATATGCGTAAGAACTGAATATATATGTGTAAGAACGGAATATATATGCGTAAGAACTGAGTATATATGTGTAAGAACTGAATTTATATGCCTAAGAACAGAATATATATGTGTAAGAACTGAATATATATGTGTAAGAACTGAATATATATGTGTAAGAACTGAATATATATGTGTAAGAACGGAATATATATGTGTAAGAACTGAATATATATGCGTAAGAACTGAATATATATGTGTAAGAACTGAATATATATGCGTAAGAACGGAATATATATGTGTAAGAATTGAATATATATGTGTAAGAACTGAATATATATGTGTAAGAACTGAATATATATGTATAAGAGCTGAATATATATGCGCAAGAACTGAATATATATGTGTAAGAACGGAATATATATGTGTAAGAACTAAATATATATGCGTAAGAACGGAATATATATGTGTAAGAACTGAATATATATGTGTAAGAACTGAATATATATGTGTAAGAACTGAATATGTATGTGTAAGAGCTGCATATATATGCGTAAGAATTGAATATATATGCGTAGGAACTGAATATATATGCGTAAGAACTAAATATATATGTGTAAGAACTGAATATATATGTGTAAGAACTGAATATATATGTGTAAGAAATGAATATATATGTGTAAGAACGGAATGTTGTTTAGCGCAGATAATGTCTTTAAGCAAAACTTTGCTTAGCTTTGTAAAGTAATGGCGTCGGTAACGAGCAGGTCAGACTGATTCTGAGATTCTGCTGGAGTGATACCTTCTGGCAGGGGTCATCACAAAACACTTAAACCCTAATATTGCTAGGGGGCGACTCAAATAATTATGTGTAAGAATTGAATATATATGCATAAGAACGGAATATATATGCCTAAGAACTGAATATATATGCGTAAGAACGGAATATATATGCGTAAGAACGGAATATATATGCGTAAGAACTGAATATATATGTGTAAGAACTGAATATATATGTATAAGAACTGAATATATATGTGTAAGAACTGAATATATATGCGTAAGAACGGAATATATATGCGTAAGAACGGAATATATATGCGTAAGAACGGAATATATATGCATAAGAACGGAATATATATGCGTAAGAACGGAATATATATGTGTAAGAACTGAATATATATGTGTAAGAACGGAATATATATGTGTAAGAACTGAATATATATGTGTAAGAAATGAATATATATGTGTAAGAACGGAATATATATGTGTAAGAATTGAATATATATGCATAAGAACGGAATATATATGCCTAAGAACTGAATATATATGCGTAAGAACGGAATATATATGCGTAAGAACGGAATATATATGCGTAAGAACGGAATATATATGCGTAAGAACGGAATATATATGCATAAGAACGGAATATATATGCGTAAGAACGGAATATATATGTGTAAGAACTGAATATATATGTGTAAGAACGGAATATATATGCGTAAGAATGGAATATGTATGTGTAAGAACTGGATATATATGTGTAAGAACTGAATATATACGTGTTAGAACTGAATATATATGTGTAAGAACTGTATATATACGCGTAAGAACGGAATATATATGTGTAAGAACTGAATATATATGTGTAAGAACTGAATATATATGTGTAAGAACTGAATATATATGCGTAAGAACTGAATATAGGCGTAATAACTGAATATATATGCGTAGGAACGGAATATATATTTGTAAGAACTGAATATATATGTGTAAGAGCTCAATATATATGCGTAAGAACTGAATATATATGTGTAAGAAAGGAATATATATGCGTAAGAATTGAGTATATATGTGTTAGAACTGAATATATATGAGTAAGAACTGAATATATATGTGTAAGAACTGACTATATATGCGTAAGAACGGAATATATATGTGTAAGAACTGAATATATATGTGTAAGAACTGAATATATATGTGTAAGAACTGAATATATATGTGTAAGAGCTGAATATATATGCGTATGAACTGAATATATATGTGTAAGAACTGAATACATATGCGTAAGAACTGAATATATGCCTAAGAACTGAATATATATGCGTAAGAACTGAATATATGCGTAAGAACTGAATATATATGCGTAAGAACTGAATATATATTTGTAAGAACTGAATATATATGTGTAAGAACTGAATATATATGTTTAAGAACTGAATATATATGTGTAAGAACGGAATATATATGCGTAAGAACGGAATATATATGCGTAAGAACTGAATATATATGTGTAAGAACTGAATATATATGTGTAAGAACTGAATATATATGTGTAAGAACTGAATATATAAGTGTAAGAACTGAATATATACGCGTAAGAACGGAATATATGTGTAAGAACTGAATATTTATGCGTAAAAACTGAATTTATATGTGTAAGAACTGAATATATATGTGTAAGAACTGAATATATATGCGTAAGAACGGAATATATATGTGTAAGAACTGAATATATATGTGTAAGAACTGAATATATATGTGTAAGAACTGAATATATATGTGTAAGAGCTGAATATATATGCCTAAGAACTGAATATATATGTGTAAGAACGGAATATATATGTGTAAGAACTAAATATATATGCGTAAAAACGGAATATATATGTGTAACAACTGAATATATATGTGTAAGAACGGAATATATATGTGTAAGAACTGAATATATATGTGTAAGAGCTGAATATATATGCGTAAGAGCTGAATATATATGTGTAAGAAAAGAATATATATGCGTAAGAACTGAGTATATATGTGTAAGAACTGAATATATATGCGTAAGAACTGAATATATATGTGTAAGAACTGAATATATATGCGTAAGAACTGAATATATGCGTAAGAACTGAATATATATGCGTAGGAACGGAATATATATTTGTAAGAACTGTATATATGTGTAAGAACTGTATATATATGTGTAATAACTGAATATATATGTGTAAGAACTAAACATATATGTGTAAGAACTGAATATATATGTGTAAGGACGGAATATATATGTGTAAGAACTGAATATATATACCTAAGAACTGAATATATATGCTTAAGAACGGAATATATATGCGTAAGAACGGAATATATATGCGTAAGAACGGGATATATATGCGTAAGAACGGAATATATATGCGTAAGAACTGAATATATATTTGTAAGAACTGAATATATATGTGTAAGAACTGAATATATATGTGTAAGAACTGAATATATATGTGAAAGAATTGAATATATATGCGTAAGAACGGAATATATATGTGTAAGAACTGAATATATATGTGTAAGAACTGAATATATATGTGTAAGAACTGAATATATATGTGTAAGAGCTGAATATATATGCGTAAGAACTGAATATATATGAGTAAGAACGGAATATATATGCTTAAGAACTGAGTATATATGTGTAAGAACTGAATATATATGCGTAATAATTGAATATATATGTCTAAGAACTGAATATATATGCGTAAGAACTGAATATATATGCGTAAGAACTGAATATATGAGTAAGAACTGAATATATATGCGTAAGAACGGAATATATATTTGTAAGAACGGAATATATATGTGTAAGAACTAAATATATATGTGAAAGAACTGAATATATATGTGTAAGAACTGAATATATATGTGTAAGAACTGAATATATATGTGTAAGAACTGAATATATATGCGTAAGAACGGAATATATATGTGTAAGAACTGAATATATATGTGTAAGAACTGAATATATATGTGTATGAACTGAATATATATGTTTAAGAACTGAATATATATGTGTAAGAACGGAATATATATGCGTAAGAACGGAATATATATGCGTAAGAACTGAATATATATGTGTAAGAACTGAATATATATGTGTAAGAACTGAATATATATGTGTAAGAACTGAATATATTTTGTGTAAGAACTGAATATATATGCGTAAGAACGGTATATATATGTGTAAGAAGTGAATATATATGTGTAAGAACTGAATATATATGTGTAAGAACTGAATATATATGTGTAAGAACTGAATATATATGCGTAAAAACGGAATATATATGTGTAATAATTGAATAAATATGTGTAAGAACTGAATATATATGTGTAAGAACTGAATATATATGTGTATGAGCTGAATATATATGCGCAAGAACTGAATATATATGTGTAAGAACGGAATATATATGTGTAAGAACTAAATATATATGCGTAAGAACTGAATATATATGTGTAAGAGCTGAATATATATGCGTAAGAATTGAATATATATGCGTAGGAACGGAATATATATTTGTAAGAACTGAATATATATGTGTAAGAACTGAATATATATGCGTAAGAACTAAATATATATGTGTAAGAACTGAATATATATGTGTAAGAACTGAATATATATGTGTAAGAACTGAATATATATGTGTAAGAACGGAATATATATGTGTAAGAATTGAATATATATGTATAAGAACGGAATATATATGCCTAAGAACTGAATATATATGCGTAAGAACGGAATATATATGCGTAAGAGCTGAATATATATGCGTAAGAATTGAATATATATGCGTAGGAACGGAATATATATTTGTAAGAACTGAATATATATGTGTAAGAACTGAATATATATGCGTAAGAACTAAATATATATGTGTAAGAACTGAATATATATGTGTAAGAACTGAATATATATGTGTAAGAAATGAATATATATGTGTAAGAACGGAATATATATGTGTAAGAATTGAATATATATGTATAAGAACGGAATATATATGCCTAAGAACTGAATATATATGCGTAAGAACGGAATATATATGCGTAAGAACGGAATATATATGCGTAAGAACTGAATATATATGTGTAAGAACTGAATATATATGTATAAGAACTGAATATATATGTGTAAGAACTGAATATATATGCGTAAGAACGGAATATATATGCGTAAGAACGGAATATATATGCGTAAGAACGGAATATATATGCATTAGAACGGAATATATATGCGTAAGAACGGAATATATATGTGTAAGAACTGAATATATATGTGTAAGAACGGAATATATATGCGTAAGAATGGAATATGTATGTGTAAGAACTGTATATATATGTGTAAGAACTGAATATATACGTGTAAGAACTGAATATATATGTGTAAGAACTGAATATATATGCGTAAGAACGAAATATATATGTGTAAGAACTGAATATATATGTGTAAGAACTGAATATATATGTGTAAGAACCTAATATATATGTGTAAGAGCTGAATATATACGCGTAAGAACTGAATATATATGTGTAAGAACGGAATATATATGCGTAAGAACTGAGTATATATGTGTAAGAACTGAATATATATGTGTAAGAACTGAATATATATGTGTAAGAACGGAATATATATGCGTAAGAACTGAGTATATATGTGTAAGAACTGAATATATATGCGTAAGAACTGAATATATATGTGTAAGAACTGAATATATATGCGTAAGAACTGAATATATGCGTAAGAACTGAATATATATGCGTACGAACGGAATATATATTTGTAAAAACTGAATATATATGTGTAAGAACTGAATATATATGTGTAATAACTGAATATATATGTGTAAGAACTGAACATATATGTGTCAGAACTGAATATATATGTGTAAGGACGGAATATATATGTGTAAGAACTGAATATATATGCATAAGCACTGAATATATATACCTAAGAACTGAATATATATGCGTAAGAACGGAATATATATGCGTAAGAACGGAATATATATTTGTAAGAACTGAATATATATGTGTAAGAACTGAATATATATGTTTAAGAACTGAATATATATGTGTAAGAACGGAATAAATATGCGTAAGAACGGAATATATATGCGTAAGAACTGAATATATATGTGTAAGAACTGAATATATATGTGTAAGAACTGAATATATATGTGTAAGAACTGAATATATAAGAGTAAGAACTGAATATATATGTGTAAGAACGGAATATATGTGTAAGAACTGAATATATATGCGTAAGAACTGAATATATATGTGTAAGAACTGAATATATATCTGTAGGAACTGAATATATATGCGTAAGAACGAAATATATATGTGTAAGAACTGAATATATATGTGTAAGAACTGAATATATATGTGTAAGAACTGAATATATATGTGTAAGAGCTGAATATATATGCGTAAGAACTGAATATATATGTGTAAGAACGGAATATATATGTGTAAGAACTAAATATATATGCGTAAGAACGGAATATATATGTGTAAGAACTGAATATATATATGTGTAAGAACAGAATATATATGTGTAAGAACTGAATATATATGTGTAAGAACTGAATATATAAGTGTAAGAACTGAATATATATGTGTAAGAACTGAATATATATGTGTAAGAACTGAATATATATGTGTAAGAGCTGAATATATATGTGTAAGAACGGAATATATATGCGTAAGAACTGAGTATATATGTGTAACAACTGAATATATATGCGTAAGAACTGAATATATATGTGTAAGAACTGAATATATATGCGTAAGAACTGAATATATGCGTAAGAACTGAATTTATATGCGTAAGAACGGAATATATATTTGTAAGAACTGAATGTATATGTGTAAGAACTGAATATATATGTGTAAGAGCTGAATATATATGTGTAAGAATTGAATATATATGAGTAAGAACGGAATATATATGTGTAAGAACTGAATATAGATGTGTAAGAACTGAATATATATGTGTAAGAACCTAATATATATGTGTAAGAGCTGAATATATACGCGTAAGAACTGAATATATATGTGTAAGAACGGAATATATATGCGTAAGAACTGAGTATATATGTGTAAGAACTGAATATATATGCGTAAGAACTGAATATATATGTGTAAGAACTGAATATATATGCGTAAGAACTGAATATAGGCGTAATAACTGAATATATGTGCGTAGGAACGGAATATATATTTGTAAGAACTGAATATATATGTGTAAGAGCTCAATATATATGCGTAAGAACTGAATATATATGTGTAAGAACGGAATATATATCCGTAAGAATTGAGTATATATGTGTAAGAATTGAATATATATGAGTAAGAACTGAATATATATGTGTAAGAACTGACTATATATGCGTAAGAACGGAATATATAGGTGTAAGAACTGAATATATATGTGTAAGAACTGAATATATATGTGTAAGAACTGAATATATATGTGTAAGAGATGAATATATATGCGTAAGAACTGAATATATATGCGTAAGAACTGAATATATATGCGTAAGAACTGAATATATGCGTAAGAACTGAATATATATGCGTAAGAACTGAATATATATTTGTAAGAACTGAATATATATGTTTAAGAACTGAATATATATGTGTAAGAACGATATATATATGCGTAAGAACGGAATATATGTGTAAGAACTGAATATATATGCGTAAGAACTGAATTTATATGTGTAAGTACTGAATATATATGTGTAAGAACTGAATATATACGCGTAAGAACGGAAAATATATGTGTAAGAACTGAATATATATGTGTAAGAACTGAATATATATGTGTAATAACTGAATATATATGTGTAAGAGCTGAATATATATGCGTAAGAACTGAATATATATGTGTAAGAACGGAATATATATGTGTAAGAACTGAATATATATCCGTAAGAACTGAATATATATGTGTAAGAACTGAATATATTTGTGTAAGAACTGAATATATATGTGTAAGAACTGAATATATATGTGTAAGAGCTGAATATATAGGCGTAAGAACTAAATATATATGTGTAAGAACGGAATATATATGCGTAAGAACTGAGTATATATGTGTAAGAACTGAATATATATGCGTAAGAACTGAATATATATGTGTAAGAACTGAATATATATGCGTAAGAACTGAATATATGCGTAAGAACTGAATATATATGCGTAAGAACGGAATATATATTTGTAAGAACTGAATATATATGTGTAAGAACTGAATATATATGTTTAAGAACTGAATATATATGTGTAAGAACGGAATATATATGCGTAAGAACGTAATATATATGCGTAAGAAATGAATATATGTGTAAGAACTGAATATATATGTGTAAGAACTGAATATATATGTGTAAGAACTGAATATATATGTGTAAGAGCTGAACATATATGCGTAAGAACTGAATATATAAGAGTAAGAACGGAATATATATGCTTAAGAACTGAGTATATATGTGTAAGAACTGAATATATATGCGTAAGAACTGAATATATATGTGTAAGAACTGAATATATATGCGTAAGAACTGAATATATATGCGTAAGAACTGAATATATGCGTAAGAACTGAATATATATGCGTAAGAACGGAATATATATTTGTAAGAACGGAATATATATGTGTAAGAACTGAATATATATGTGAAAGAACTGAATATATATGTGTAAGAACTGAATATATATGTGTAAGAACTGAATATATATGTGTAAGAACTGAATATATATGTGTAAGAACTGAATATATAAGTGTAAGAGCTGAATATATATGTGTAAGAACTGAATATATATGTGTAAGAACTGAATATATATGTGTAAGAGCTGAATATATATGTGTAAGAACGGAATATATATGCGTAAGAACTGAGTATATATGTGTAAGAACTGAATATATATGCGTAAGAACTGAATATATATGTGTAAGAACTGAATATATATGCGTAAGAACTGAATATATGCGTAAGAACTGAATTTATATGCGTAAGAACGGAATATATATTTGTAAGAACTGAATGTATATGTGTAAGAACTGAATATATATGTGTAAGAGCTGAATATATATGTGTAAGAATTGAATATATATGCGTAAGAACGGAATATATATGTGTAAGAACTGAATATATATGTGTAAGAACTGAATATATATGTGTAAGAACTGAATATATATGCGTAAGAACGGAATATATATGTGTAAGAACTGAATATATATGTGTAAGAACTGAATATATATGCGTAAGAACGGAATATATATGTGTAAGAACTGAATATATATGTGTAAGAACTGAATATATATGTGTAAGATCTGAATATATATGTGTAAGAGCTGAATATATATGCGTAAGAACTGAATATATATGTGTAAAAACGGAATATATATGCGTAAGAACTGAGTATATATGCGTAAGAACTGAATATATATGTGTAAAAACGGAATATATATGCGTAAGAACTGAGTCTATATGTGTAAGAACTGAATATATATGCGTAAGAACTGAATATATGCGTAAGAACTGAATATTTCAGCGTAAGAACGGAATATATATTTGTAAGAACTGAATATATATGTGTAAGAACTGAATATATATGTTTAAGAACTGAATATATATGTGTAAGAACGGAATATATATGCGTAAGAACGGAATATATATGCGTAAGAATGGAATATGTATGTGTAAGAACTGGATATATATGTGTAAGAACTGAATATATACGTGTAAGAACTGAATATATATGTGTAAGAACTGAATATATATGCGTAAGAACGAAATATATATGTGTAAGAACTTAATATATATGTGTAACAGCTGAATATATATGCGTAAGAACTAAACATATATGTGTAAGAACTGAATATATATGTGTAAGGACGGAATATATATGTGTAAGAACTGAATATATATGCATAAGCACTGAATATATATACCTAAGAACTGAATATATATGCGTAAGAACGGAATATATATGCGTAAGAACGGAATATATATGCGTAAGAACGGAATATATATGCGTAAAAACTGAATATATATGCATAAGAACTGAATATATATGCGTAAGAACGGAATATATATGCGTAAGAACGGAATATATATGCGTAATAACGGAATATATATGTGTAAGAACTGGATATATATGTGTAAGAACTGAATATATATGCGTAAGAACTGAATATATATGCGTAAGAACGGAATATATATGCGTAAGAACGGAATATATATGAGTAAGAACGGAATATATATGCGTAAAAACTGAATATATATGCATAAGAACTGAATATATATGCGTAAGAACGGAATATATATGCGTTAGAACGGAATATATATGCGTAAGAACGGAATATATATGCGTAAGAACGGAATATATATGCGTAAGAACGGAATATATATGCGTAAGAACGGAATATATATGCGTAAGAACGGAATATATATGTGTAAGAACGGAATATATATGTGTAAGAACGGAATATATATGCGTAAGAATGGAATATATATGCGTAGGAACTGAATATATATGCGTAAGAACGGAATATATATGCGTAAGAATGGAATATATATGTGTAAGAACTGAATATATATGTGTAAGAGCTGAATATATATGTGTAAGAACTGAATATATATGTGTAAGAACTGAATTTATATGCATAAGAACGGAATATATATGTGTAAAAAAGGAATATATATGCGTAAGAACAGAATATATATGCGTAAGAAAGGAATATATATGCGTAAGAACGGAATATATATGCGTAAGAACGGAATATATATGCGTAAGAACGGAATATATATGCGTAAAAACGGAATATATATGCGTAAGAACTGAATATATATGTGTAAGAACGGAATATATATGCGTAAGAAAGGAATAAATATTTGTAACAACTGAATATATATGTGTAAGAACTGAATATATATGTGTTAGAACTGAATATATATGTTTAAGAACTGAATATATATGTGTAAGAACGGAATATATATGCGTAAGAACGGAATATATATGCGTAAGAATGGAATATGTATGTGTAAGAACTGGATATATATGTGTAAGAACTGAATATATACGTGTAAGAACTGAATATATATGTGTAAGAACTGAATATATATGCGTAAGAACGAAATATATATGTGTAAGAACTTAATATATATGTGTAAGAGATGAATATATATGCGTAAGAACTGAATATATATGCGTAAGAACTGAATATATATGCGTAAGAACTGAATATATGCGTAAGAACTGAATATATATGCGTAAGAACTGAATATATATTTGTAAGAACTGAATATATATGTTTAAGAACTGAATATATATGTGTAAGAACGATATATATATGCGTAAGAACGGAATATATGTGTAAGAACTGAATATATATGCGTAAGAACTGAATTTATATGTGTAAGTACTGAATATATATGTGTAAGAACTGAATATATACGCGTAAGAACGGAAAATATATGTGTAAGAACTGAATATATATGTGTAAGAACTGAATATATATGTGTAATAACTGAATATATATGTGTAAGAGCTGAATATATATGCGTAAGAACTGAATATATATGTGTAAGAACGGAATATATATGTGTAAGAACTGAATATATATCCGTAAGAACTGAATATATATGTGTAAGAACTGAATATATTTGTGTAAGAACTGAATATATATGTGTAAGAACTGAATATATATGTGTAAGAGCTGAATATATAGGCGTAAGAACTAAATATATATGTGTAAGAACGGAATATATATGCGTAAGAACTGAGTATATATGTGTAAGAACTGAATATATATGCGTAAGAACTGAATATATATGTGTAAGAACTGAATATATATGCGTAAGAACTGAATATATGCGTAAGAACTGAATATATATGCGTAAGAACGGAATATATATTTGTAAGAACTGAATATATATGTGTAAGAACTGAATATATATGTTTAAGAACTGAATATATATGTGTAAGAACGGAATATATATGCGTAAGAACGTAATATATATGCGTAAGAAATGAATATATGTGTAAGAACTGAATATATATGTATAAGAACTGAATATATATGTGTAAGAACTGAATATATATGTGTAAGAGCTGAACATATATGCGTAAGAACTGAATATATAAGAGTAAGAACGGAATATATATGCTTAAGAACTGAGTATATATGTGTAAGAACTGAATATATATGCGTAAGAACTGAATATATATGTGTAAGAACTGAATATATATGTGTAAGAACTGAATATATATGCGTAAGAACTGAATATATGCGTAAGAACTGAATATATATGCGTAAGAACGGAATATATATTTGTAAGAACGGAATATATATGTGTAAGAACTGAATATATATGTGAAAGAACTGAATATATATGTGTAAGAACTGAATATATATGTGTAAGAACTGAATATATATGTGTAAGAACTGAATATATATGTGTAAGAACTGAATATATAAGTGTAAGAACTGAATATATATGTGTAAGAACTGAATATATATGTGTAAGAACTGAATATATATGTGTAAGAGCTGAATATATATGTGTAAGAACGGAATATATATGCGTAAGAACTGAGTATATATGTGTAAGAACTGAATATATATGCGTAAGAACTGAATATATATGTGTAAGAACTGAATATATATGCGTAAGAACTGAATATATGCGTAAGAACTGAATTTATATGCGTAAGAACGGAATATATATTTGTAAGAACTGAATGTATATGTGTAAGAACTGAATATATATGTGTAAGAGCTGAATATATATGTGTAAGAATTGAATATATATGCGTAAGAACGGAATATATATGTGTAAGAACTGAATATATATGTGTAAGAACTGAATATATATGTGTAAGAACTGAATATATATGCGTAAGAACGGAATATATATGTGTAAGAACTGAATATATATGTGTAAGAACTGAATATATATGCGTAAGAACGGAATATATATGTGTAAGAAGTGAATATATATGTGTAAGAACTGAATATATATGTGTAAGATCTGAATATATATGTGTAAGAGCTGAATATATATGCGTAAGAACTGAATATATATGTGTAAAAACGGAATATATATGCGTAAGAACTGAGTATATATGCGTAAGAACTGAATATATATGTGTAAAAACGGAATATATATGCGTAAGAACTGAGTCTATATGTGTAAGAACTGAATATATATGCGTAAGAACTGAATATATGCGTAAGAACTGAATATTTCAGCGTAAGAACGGAATATATATTTGTAAGAACTGAATATATATGTGTAAGAACTGAATATATATGTTTAAGAACTGAATATATATGTGTAAGAACGGAATATATATGCGTAAGAACGGAATATATATGCGTAAGAATGGAATATGTATGTGTAAGAACTGGATATATATGTGTAAGAACTGAATATATACGTGTAAGAACTGAATATATATGTGTAAGAACTGAATATATATGCGTAAGAACGAAATATATATGTGTAAGAACTTAATATATATGTGTAACAGCTGAATATATATGCGTAAGAACTAAACATATATGTGTAAGAACTGAATATATATGTGTAAGGACGGAATATATATGTGTAAGAACTGAATATATATGCATAAGCACTGAATATATATACCTAAGAACTGAATATATATGCGTAAGAACGGAATATATATGCGTAAGAACGGAATATATATGCGTAAGAACGGAATATATATGCGTAAAAACTGAATATATATGCATAAGAACTGAATATATATGCGTAAGAACGGAATATATATGCGTAAGAACGGAATATATATGCGTAATAACGGAATATATATGTGTAAGAACTGGATATATATGTGTAAGAACTGAATATATATGCGTAAGAACTGAATATATATGCGTAAGAACGGAATATATATGCGTAAGAACGGAATATATATGAGTAAGAACGGAATATATATGCGTAAAAACTGAATATATATGCATAAGAACTGAATATATATGCGTAAGAACGGAATATATATGCGTTAGAACGGAATATATATGCGTAAGAACGGAATATATATGCGTAAGAACGGAATATATATGCGTAAGAACGGAATATATATGCGTAAGAACGGAATATATATGCGTAAGAACGGAATATATATGTGTAAGAACGGAATATATATGTGTAAGAACGGAATATATATGCGTAAGAATGGAATATATATGCGTAGGAACTGAATATATATGCGTAAGAACGGAATATATATGCGTAAGAATGGAATATATATGTGTAAGAACTGAATATATATGTGTAAGAGCTGAATATATATGTGTAAGAACTGAATATATATGTGTAAGAACTGAATTTATATGCATAAGAACGGAATATATATGTGTAAAAAAGGAATATATATGCGTAAGAACAGAATATATATGCGTAAGAAAGGAATATATATGCGTAAGCACGGAATATATATGCGTAAGAACGGAATATATATGCGTAAGAACGGAATATATATGCGTAAAAACGGAATATATATGCGTAAGAACTGAATATATATGTGTAAGAACGGAATATATATGCGTAAGAAAGGAATAAATATTTGTAACAACTGAATATATATGTGTAAGAACTGAATATATATGTGTTAGAACTGAATATATATGTTTAAGAACTGAATATATATGTGTAAGAACGGAATATATATGCGTAAGAACGGAATATATATGCGTAAGAATGGAATATGTATGTGTAAGAACTGGATATATATGTGTAAGAACTGAATATATACGTGTAAGAACTGAATATATATGTGTAAGAACTGAATATATATGCGTAAGAACGAAATATATATGTGTAAGAACTTAATATATATGTGTAACAGCTGAATATATATGCGTAAGAACTAAACATATATGTGTAAGAACTGAATATATATGTGTAAGAACTGAATATATATGCATAAGCACTGAATATATATACCTAAGAACTGAATATATATGCGTAAGAACGGAATATATATGCGTAAGAACGGAATATATATGCGTAAGAACGGAATATATATGCGTAAAAACTGAATATATATGCATAAGAACTGAATATATATGCGTAAGAACGGAATATATATGCGTAAGAACGGAATATATATGCGTAATAACGGAATATATATGTTTAAGAACTGGATATATATGTGTAAGAACTGAATATATATGCGTAAGAACTGAATATATATGCGTAAGAACGGAATATATATGCGTAAGAACGGAATATATATGCGTAAGAACGGAATATATATGCGTAAAAACTGAATATATATGCATAAGAACTGAATATATATGCGTAAGAACGGAATATATATGCGTTAGAACGGAATATATATGCGTAAGAACGGAATATATATGCGTAAGAACGGAATATATATGCGTAAGAACGGAATATATATGCGTAAGAACGGAATATATATGCGTAAGAACGGAATATATATGTGTAAGAACGGAATATATATGTGTAAGAACGGAATATATATGCCTAAGAACTGAATATATATGTGTAAAAACGGAATATATATGCGTAAGAACGGAATATATATGCGTAAGAACGGAATATATATGCGTAAGAACTGAAAATATATGTGTAAGAACTGAATATATATGTGTAAGAACTGAATATATATGTGTAAGAACTGAATATATATGTGTAAGAACGGAATATATATGTGTAAGAACTGAATATATATGCATAAGAACGGAATATATATGCCTAAGTACTGAATATATATGCGTAAGAACGGAATATATATGCGTAAGAACGGAATATATATGCAAAAGAACGGAATATATATGCGTAAGAACGGAATATATATGTGTAAGAACGGAATATATATGTGTAAGAACTGAATATATATGTGTAAGAACGGAATATATATGCGTAAGAATGGAATATGTATGTGTAAGAACTGCATATATATGTGTAAGAACTGAATATATATGTGTAAGAACTGAATATATATATGTAAGAAATGAATATATATGCGTAAGAACGGAATATATATGTTTAAGAACTGAATATATATGTGTAAGAACTGAATATATATGTGTAAGAACTGAATATATATGTGTAAGAGCTGAATATATATGCGTAAGAACTGAATGTATATGTGTAAGAACGGAATATATATGCGTAAAAACTGAGTATATATGTGTAAGAACTAAATATATATGCGTAAAAACGGAATATATATGTGTAAGAACTGAATATATATGCGTAAGAACTGAATATATGTGTAAGAACTGAATATATATGCGTAAGAACGGAATATATATTTGTAAGAACTGAATATATATGTGTAAGAACTGAATATATATGTTTAAGAACTGAATATATATGTGTAAGAACGGAATATATATGCGTAAGAACGGAATATATATGTGTAAGAACTGAATATATAAGTGTAAGAACTGAATATATATGCGTAAGAACGGAATATATATGTGTAAGAACTGAATATTTATGTGTAAGAACGGAATATATATGCGTAAGAACTGAGTATATATGTGTAAGAACTGAATATATATGCGTAAGAACTGAATATATATGTGTAAGAACTGAATATATATGCGTAAGAACTGAATATAGGCGTAAGAACTGAATATATATGCGTAGGAACGGAATATATATGTGTAAGAACTGAATATATATGTGTAAGAACTGAATATATATGTGTTAGAACTGAATATATATGTTTAAGAACTGAATATATATGTGTAAGAACGGAATATATATGCGTAAGAACGGAATATATATGCGTAAGAATGGAATATGTATGTGTAAGAACTGGATATATATGTGTAAGAACTGAATATATACGTGTAAGAACTGAATATATATGTGTAAGAACTGAATATATATGCGTAAGAACGAAATATATATGTGTAAGAACTTAATATATATGTGTAACAGCTGAATATATATGCGTAAGAACTAAACATATATGTGTAAGAACTGAATATATATGTGTAAGGACGGAATATATATGTGTAAGAACTGAATATATATGCATAAGCACTGAATATATATACCTAAGAACTGAATATATATGCGTAAGAACGGAATATATATGCGTAAGAACGGAATATATATGCGTAAGAACGGAATATATATGCGTAAAAACTGAATATATATGCATAAGAACTGAATATATATGCGTAAGAACGGAATATATATGCGTAAGAACGGAATATATATGCGTAATAACGGAATATATATGTGTAAGAACTGGATATATATGTGTAAGAACTGAATATATATGCGTAAGAACTGAATATATATGCGTAAGAACGGAATATATATGCGTAAGAACGGAATATATATGCGTAAGAACGGAATATATATGCGTAAAAACTGAATATATATGCATAAGAACTGAATATATATGCGTAAGAACGGAATATATATGCGTTAGAACGGAATATATATGCGTAAGAACGGAATATATATGCGTAAGAACGGAATATATATGCGTAAGAACGGAATATATATGCGTAAGAACGGAATATATATGCGTAAGAACGGAATATATATGTGTAAGAACGGAATATATATGTGTAAGAACGGAATATATATGCGTAAGAATGGAATATATATGCGTAGGAACTGAATATATATGCGTAAGAACGGAATATATATGCGTAAGAATGGAATATATATGTGTAAGAACTGAATATATATGTGTAAGAGCTGAATATATATGTGTAAGAACTGAATATATATGTGTAAGAACTGAATTTATATGCATAAGAACGGAATATATATGTGTAAAAAAGGAATATATATGCGTAAGAACAGAATATATATGCGTAAGAAAGGAATATATATGCGTAAGAACGGAATATATATGCGTAAGAACGGAATATATATGCGTAAGAACGGAATATATATGCGTAAAAACGGAATATATATGCGTAAGAACTGAATATATATGTGTAAGAACGGAATATATATGCGTAAGAAAGGAATAAATATTTGTAACAACTGAATATATATGTGTAAGAACTGAATATATATGTGTTAGAACTGAATATATATGCGTAAGAACGAAATATAGATGTGTAAGAACTGAATATATATGTGTAAGAACTGAATATATATGTGTAAGAACTGAATATATATGCGTAAGAACTGAATATATATGTGTAAGAACTGAATATATATGCGTAAGAACGGAATATATATTTGTAAGAACTGAATATATATGTGTAAGAACTGAATATATATGTGTAAGGACGGAATATATATGTGTAAGAACTGAATATATATGCATAAGCACTGAATATATATACCTAAGAACGGAATATATATGCGTAAGAACGGAATATATATGCGTAAGAACGGAATATATATGCGTAAGAACGGAATATATATGCGTAAGAACGGAATATATATGCGTAAGAACGGAATATATATGTGTAAGAACGGAATATATATGTGTAAGAACGGAATATATATGCGTAAGAATGGAATATATATGTGTAAGAACTGAATATATATGTGTAAGAACTGAATATATATGTGTAAGAACTGAATATATATGTGTAAGAACTGAATTTATATGCATAAGAACGGAATATATATGTGTAAAAAAGGAATATATATGCGTAAGAACAGAATATATATGCGTAAGAAAGGAATATATATGCGTAAGAACGGAATATATATGCGTAAGAACGGAATATATATGCGTAAGAACGGAATATATATGCGTAAAAACGGAATATATATGCGTAAGAACTGAATATA